>PVIR01035368.1:0-16865 GCA_004026965.1 Petromus typicus | reverse complement strand
TTTTTTTTTTTTTTTTGGCAAGATCCTATCTCTTCAATTATTGGGGGTGAGAAATTGCAGCCTATTTGGCCTAGCCTTTGGTTCTTTGGCATATAGCATTGTTTATTTTATAATATTTTTTAGTTTGCACATAGTATTATTTGTGATGCTTAGGCTCTTCAGTCTTGGTATATGAGGAAGGACAACTGACTAAGACAATTATGTTTAAATTGGCTAAAACAGTAAATCAGTAATAACAGTGGAATCAAACACAACCTAGAAAATGACAAATTGTGGAAACTATTAATTTGCCACCTTTAACCATATGAAATAGATCTGTTATATAACAAAATCTAAAACAAACCATACGACTGTATATAGTAATTATGTTCCAAGCATGGGGACTTTCCTCAGGGGAGAAAATTTAAATGGAACTGAGGGTGGAATATAGAGAAAGAGAAGAGGGAGAGGTGAGAAGCATCTGAAGAAGAATGCCGAAGGACAAAGAAAGATTACACAAACTTTGGGAAACTTTGGAAGAAGACAGTAGGGAAGGAGAGTGAAGAAATAACACAAAACTAGAAACAATGTTCATATTTATTTAAAAACAAGAACAATCAAAAGAAAACAAAACAAAATTTAAAAAAAAAGAAGAAAATAAGAAAAAATTACAATTCCAGGTATGCTTCGGCTGTCACTGCACACAAAATGGGCAGACAGAGTGCAGATTCATGTAGGTTAATTCCCACAAGCCAGCTGTGTAGATCTGCAGCAGGTAGAGGGCTGTCCTTGTTAGTTCTGCTGCTCAGCTGGGTCTGGCTCTGAGGCTGGAACACGATCTGTTCAGCTCACAACATTCCGTGTGCCTCCTGCTGCTTTGAACTTGGCTTCTGGACCTCCTGCTAACTTTATCTTGCTTCCTCCTCACCCGATGGAGCCACCCAAAGTGGCTTTAAATTCTAGGCCAACTTATCCCCTCTCCAAAATGGTTTCTGACCAATTGTGTTGTCCTGGGTGATATTTGAATCAGCCAGAGAAGCTCACTGTGTGAACTGCTCCATTGCAGTGGTGCATTTGTTTGTTTTTTCCTTATTGAGTTTATTGGTACATTTTATACACACATCATGATCACATTCAACATTGAAAATTTGTACTTGTACATGACATATCTTGATTATCACTTTTCTCTTTCCCTTGCCCTCACTACAGCTCTATCCTCCACATATGTAAGTTTTGTTTTCATTTTTTTAACTACCAGTTTTTTCTTTCACTTCTTTACTTTCCCCTCTCTTCCCCTTTGAACATTTTCTTCCTAGTTCACAATACCTATCATTCATTCTGTACCTCATTTACACCTTTAATTTCTCATACTAGAGAAAATATATGGTATTAACATATCTGGGTGCTATTTATTTCACTATGGTATGTCCTCAGAGTACATTTGTTAAATATGAATGTCTCTTGATTTATCATTCTTTATATCTGAGTAGTACTCTATTTTATTTAAAAAACACATCCTTCTTAACCAGTCTGCAAGTGATGGACTTACAGGCTGGTTCTAAGATTTAGCTATTACAAACTGAGCTACTATAATCAAGGATGCACATACGTCGCTGTGATATAATGTTTTTAATTCTTTTGTGTATATCCCTAGCAGGGGAATAACAGGGTCAAATGGGATCACTAATCCTAGTTTTTTGAGAAATCTCTACAGTGATCTCCACAGAGGTTGCTACAGGCGCATTTCTTTGTGGTGGTCTCTTGGGTTGCTAGTAGTTGCCCCTTGTCTGCAGCTTCGAGCCGCCCTTCCTACACAGTGAGTCAGGGCTCTTGCAGAATGTGCCACTGGCCACTTCCCTCTTCTTCATGGATGTCTCTCTCTTTGCTCTCCTCGTGGGCTTCAGTTCCCACTTCAAAACTGTGCTGGGTCCTACCTCCCTCCTTCTTCTTTTCCTCACTTTGCTGTATTTCATCATCTAGGCACCAAGTCTCAAAGAGGCTATTTCTCTCCTAATCAGCCCTCCATCATATTCCCATTCTTACCACTTTTTAAAGTAAAAGTTATATTTGTTTCATAAAAATGGAGAAGAAGAACTCTGTATTTTTAGCTGGCTGATACTTGTAGAAATAATATACTTTATTTTAAAAATTAACATGTAATAAACTTCATTTTTAGTGTATAGTTTTATAAATTTTAACATGTGCAATTCATATAACCACAACTACAAGCAGGGTACAGAAGTTTTATATCCAAAAAACTCTTATTCAGCCTCCTTGCAATCCCTAGTTCCCAACAAACTTTTAGTTGTTCTTCATCATTGTAGGTGAAGTATTTTTAAGAACATCGTTTAAATGGAAATAGAATAGATAACCTCTTCAGATTCTTTTATGTGAGAGGTCTTTTACTCCATCAACAATGTCTTCAAAATTCATCCATGTGGTTGCATGAATCAGTAATTTGCTTTTTATTCATTTGGAGTGGAGGACATCTGAGTTGGTTCCAGTATGGCATGATTATGAATAGAACTACTCTAACCCTTGTATTCAGGTTTGATTATGAACTTGCCTAACACCTCTTAGGTAAAAATCAAAGTGTGGGGTGCATGGGTTATGGGGTCAGTTGCAATAAAGTTAACTTTATTAAGCACTGCTAAGCTGCTTTTCACTGGGGATTGTGTTGTTGTGTGTTTTTATTGGCTATGTATGAGAGTTCTGATTATAGTATTTAGCCCCTTTGCCAGGACTTGATATTCTTGGGTTTTTTTTTTTTTTTTCATTTTAGTAGGTGTGCACTAGTAGTGTATCATGATTTTAATTTGTACATTCCTAATAGCTAACGATGTTCAATATCTTTTCATATCCTGTTTTTTCATACATTCATTTTGGTTAAACACTCATTCAGTACTTCGCCTATTTTAACATTGCACTGTTCTCATAGTGTTGAACTTTGAGAGTCTGTTGTACTCTAGTTAAAAGTCTTATTTGGATGTGTGATTTGAAAGTATGTCCTTCTCATTGATGGTTTGCTTTTTCATTCTATTAATTTTTTTATTGAGCATAAGTTTTTTTTTTTTTTTTTTTTTTAGGTTTTTTGAGACAGGGTCTTGCTTTGTGGCTCAGGCTGGCCCTGAGCTCAGCCTCAAACTCACATCACAATCCTCCTGCCTCTGCCTCCAGAGTGCTGGGATTACAGGCGTGAGCCACCACGCCCGGCACTGTGGTATGTGGTACTGGTTGCTGCTGGGTGTGGGTGTGGGTCTCCACACCCAGTATTGTTATGTGGTTACTGGGGAATCGAACCCGGGTCCTTGCGCTTGCAAGACAGGCGCCGGAACCACTGAGCTAACTCCCCGGCCCCCATATTGAGCATAAGTTTTGATTTTGATTGACCTATTTTTTAATTTTTAATTTTCTAGATTTTGCTTTTGTATTATAACTGTGAATTCTTTCCTAACACCAAGTCATTCAGATTTTCTGTTGCATTTTCTTCTGAAAAATATATACTTGAGGACTGGCAGATACAGAATGATGACTTTGTCTTAAAATTAGATATTCTGATTTTGTGAACTTTTTTCTTTAAAAAAAAAATATTTGGCTCTTCTAATTTCCTTGCTATTCTACATGCATTTTAAAACCAGAACATATACATCTAAAATAAAACAAAAAACCTGGCTGAGATTTTTGATCAGAATAGCTTAAATCTGTGTACCAAATTTCAGAGACCTGACATTTTTACTATATTGAATCTTCTAGTTCACAAACATATGATGTCTTTCCATTAACTTGGTCTTCTTATTTCTTTCATCAGGGTTTTGGGATGATTAAAATGGATGGTCAGCGTTATTGGCTTGAGAGCTTTCTATGGATCAGGAGACCACACTCTTGATTGTGTTTGTGCTGGTCAGGTAGATGTGACCTTGGCTAATATGTCTGGTGTTCAAAAATGATTGTTTATTTTTGTGCATATTTTAGTAGGTTTTAGATTTTAAGAGAGTGGCCCCTTTAATAAATCTGTTACTATAGTCATGTACCACATAATGCCATTTTTGTTACTGACAGAGCTCCTGTAAGTGGTCCCATGAGACTGTCTTGCCTAGTGTCATTATAGCCATCATAGTTTAAGTACACTGTGTGATATTTACACAAAAAATTAGCTACTGACATGTTTTTCAAATGTGTCTGTCATTCAATGATGCTTTACTGTACTTCATTGTGAAAGCTAATGTGCATGGCATTATCTGTAGTTTTCATTTATTATCCCATTAATGATGATCAAATAGTAATGGTCCTCTGTTTAGCATCTTGCATGGTCCCTTCAGTTGTTGTCTGATCAGTAAAAATCAGTGAGGTACTAGAAGTACTTGAAAATGTAGGATAGACAAGTACTGAACACATTACGTAAATCATCAATCACATGACGTCATGGCTTGGAAAATTTTCTAAGTACTAAAACAACTCCAGGATAGATCCCTCTCTCCAACATTAATTGCAGCAGAGTTAATAACAACAATCCAGGTTTATAAGCAGATACATTGATAACTGCAAACTACAAGTCAGACAACGCAAATGAATTCAGGCAATACCATAGGTTTAACAGTATTTCAGGAGGGTTGAAAATATGGTAACTTTGAAAAACATCAAAGCAAAATATCATTGTTGTTTATAAATCATCTATTTATCATATGATCACTCATTGAATCCTTTGCTCTCCACATACTGGAGAGTCCTGCAGTCAGCCTTTGAACATTCTGTATTTCTTTCCAGGTTTGTACTGAGTGTTGAACTCAGTACACAATCTGTGTACTGAAACTGTGTACTGAAACACAAACTGTGTTTCATTTGATATTGACACAGATAACTGGAAGCTGCCAGTGTAAGGCCCTGAATATGGTGTCTGATATTATTTGATAATTTCACTAATTGCTGCCTGATACTTACTGTCTGCATTCTCTTGCATTCTGCAGCCGCTTGCCAGCTTAGACATCATTTGGAACAATTACTGAGTACTGTTCATCTTTGTGATTAACCACCTGAGCATTGCAATCCTCATGACAGTGAACCTCACCTCGCATGCTCCAGCTACCCGGCTGTGGTGTGATGGTGAGTCGGCCTCTGATTGCCAGCCATCATTCCACAAAAGCTTATGCTAGAACTGGTGGCTTACGCTGCATGCATAGTAGCCTGTTGCTTGTCGACAGTTGAAGCATAAACAGTACAGAACCCATATGCTGATCTTTCACACAAATGCACAGTTCCAGGATTCTCTCTTAAACTCCAAACCTCCACCTACTTAATGGAAATTTTGTTTTTCGTATCTAAAAATCTTCTGTTACCTGGGTCGTTGTGATGAAGACCTGATTTTCATATCCTTCTGTCTTACCCTGTGTGAATTCGGCAAATGCGTTTTGCTGCTCCTTCCCAGAGGAGACCCATTATTAAATAGTGACTGGACAGCACTGAATACTTTGTGGGACTCTCTGAGGTGCATGAGAGGTGAATTTAGCAGGTCTTGTACTTTCTCATCTGACATCCAGTCACCAAGTCAGCCATCTTGGGTTGAGAGTTATTTCAGTGAGTTACTAAATAGCTTTTGAAGGTACCATATGGTAATCTACTTTCTTAGGGTTTTAAGTCAATTCTAATATATTTTTGAAAAGAAGTGTTCATTTCTTCTAGATTTTTAAATCAGTTATCATAAAATTACCTAGTTTTCTCTTAAAATTATTTTTATCTCCTTTGTACTTAGGATTGTATTCTTTTTCCACTATTGTTTTCATGTTGTTTCTCTCTCTCTCTCTCTCTCTCTCTTTGTTTGTTTGTTTGTTTTGAGACAAGGTCTTGCTTTTGTAGTTCAGGCTGGCCCTGAGCTCCCTATGCAGCTCAGGCAAGACTCCAACTCACAGAAATCCTCCTGCCTCTGCCTCCCAAGTGCTGGGATTACAGGAGTGAGCCACCACGCCCAGCTCTGTGGTGTGTGGTTACTGGGAATCAAACTCAGGGCCTTGTGCTTGCAAAACAGATGCTGGAACCACTGAGCTAAATTCCCGGCTCATGTTGCTTTTCTCTTATTCGCCTTTATTTAGACTCATAAAGGATTTATTTATTTTATTAGTTCTAAGAACCAGTTTTTGGATTTTTTTTGTAAAGGTGACATATTTTCTCTTTCCTTTTTTTTTTTTTTTTTTTTAGGTTTTTTGAGACAGGGTCTCGCTTTTGTGGTTCAGGCTGGCCCTGAGCTCAGCCTCAAACTCACATCACAATCCTCTTGCCTCTGCCTCCCGAGTGCTGGGATTACAGGCATGAGCCACCACGCCCGGCACTGTGGTATGTGGTACTGGTTGCTGCTGGGTGTGGGTCTCCACACCCAGTATTGTATGTGGTTACCGGGGAATCGAACCCGGGCCCTTGCACCTGCAAGACAGGCGCTGGAACCACTGAGCTAACTCCCTGGCCCATCTTTCCTTTTTCTTAATTAGATTTGCACAGCTTCTTTATTTCTTTTAGTTTATTCATTTCTTAACATTTCAAGACAAGTATCAAGTTCATTTTTACTCTTATTCATTGTCATGAAGGTTTTCAAGCCAATGTTTACATCTAAGTAGTGCTTTAGTTTTCTCCTAAAGGTGTTTGTATGGAAAGTCCAGAATTTGTAATTTCTTCTTTAATTTTGTTGTTATTGCAAGGTTTATTTAAAAGTGTGTTTTAAATTTTCAGATATGTGAATTTTTTGTTTACCTTGAAATTTTATCTATTTGTGTAGGTACACAATAAGTGATATTCGAAGGGAAATGGAGTGCAGAGGTAAATAACAAAGGGTAAAATAATGAGATGATAATAAAAAAAGAAAGGAAACAAAGTTTATGTATATAGAAGCTGGAGCATTGTAAGGTGGGTAAGGGCATGGGAAAAAAATGAGAAGTTGTTCCATATACTGGTACAAATTCTTACTGTTAAGTGCTGTCATGATGTGTATATGTAAAATTCCATTAAAGATTTGAATTATGGGCCAGGGATTTAGCTCAGTGGTCCTGGAGCCTGCCTTACAAGTGCAAGGGCCCAGGTTTGACCCCCAGTAACCACATACAACAATACTGGGTGTGCAGACACACCCACCAGCAATCAGAACCATATACCATAGTGCTGGGCATGGTGGCTCATGCCTGTAATCTCAGAATTTGGAAGGCAGAGGCAGGAAGATTGCTGTTAGTTCAAGGCTGAGCTCAGGGCCAGCCTGAACTACAAAAGTGAGATCCTGTTTAAAAATAAAAAAATTGACAGAGTAATACTCCTTTCTATAGAAGAACTACAGCTTTTTTGAATTATTTATACTGAAATGGACATACCTTGAGGATATCCTCATAATTGAAATAAATAGGTCACAGTTAGGTACATATCACATCTTTTCTCTGGTATGAGAAAATAAAGATGTAAATGAGTCCTAGCATTGTATGTTATATATTGTGAAATAGAAAATGCTCAATGTAAAACTGGAAGAAGGGGGAAAATGGTTGAGATTGTAACAAAAAAGTAAGGAAACAAATTTTATGTATATGGGAGGGGTGGTAGGGTGGGTAGGGCTATGGGAAAAAGTGAGAATTAAGTTGTGTCTTATACTGGTACAAATCCCCATTGTGGAGTGCAATCATGATGCGTATATGTAATGTACCAATAAAGATTAAAAAATTAAAAAAAATGCTATGTCCAAATATAACATTAAATTCTAAAAATGTACTCTCTTTGGCATCACACATACTAAAGTATAAAAAGTATACAGATGAATCATTTTAAGGAAAATGGATTCACCTTGTGTCTCTAATGCTTAAATGAAATGAATCAGGCAAATAAGCCTAAATATTGCACGGTTTCTTTTACCTGAGAAACTCAAAGTAGAAATGAAGAGCAGAATAAAAGACAAATAAGATAAAACAGGGAGATGCATCTTTTACAAGTGGGCAGAGGATCAAGGAATGGAGGCAGAGAGAAGGGAGGGGATATGAGAAGAATTGAGATACATTATGTGCACAAATCAGCTCTTCATAATGAACATAATCATTCTGTACTGAAAACATACTAATAAAAATAAAAATCAAACAGGCTCAAGACTTAGTGTGCATAGGTGCTAACACATACATACTGCAGATATATACTAATAAAATATTAAAAATCTATTTTTAAGTACAAAATTAATTTTAAAATATTTCATGAATGTGAAAATGAACTATAAATGTTTAATGAAGGCTAAGTTTTTCCCTTATATTTATATCAAAATATTTTCACATACATAAACGTATCCACATGCTGAATATGTCTAGTGCGTTACTTACACACTTCAGGTCACTGTTTTCTTTTCCACGTTTTTCTACTTGGTCCCAGTCTTAAACTAATCAGGACTGACAAGCCATCAACTATTATACTTCTGTCCCATCTTGACTGTAATCATTGCATTATAACTACTCTTCTATGAATATCATGCCCTAGATTTTTCTTTTGTGTTAATTTGCTATTTTGTTAACTTTTACTTTTAACTTTTCCTTATCTTGTTATTTCCTATAAGTCCAATATAGCCTTTCTAATGCCAGTTAGATAATCACTCTTTTACTGCATGAATTTAGTTCATGCAGTGATTAATGTGCTTGAATCTGTTCTTCCTCTTTACCTTCAGATTACTTTTTCAGTGTCTTTTCCTCTCAGTCTTATTTTCTTGATTGAATCAAGTCAATATTCATTCCATTTCCTATGTAAATCTAATAATTTACCATATTTTTCCAATCCACCTTGAGTTTCCGTCTCTCTGAACTCTGCTGCACATATTTATTTATGCCATGTGAAGACAATATGTTATTACTTCCATTTAAAAGAATAATGTCTCTTAATAAAATATTTTGATATCTCCCCAGTGAAATAGGATGGTTGGCATTTTTTAACATTTTCCTTACTCTCTTGCTTCTTTCCATTTTTCAGTATTTAAAATTTTATTTTAACATATTCCTTCTGTTTTTAAAATCTTAAACTTCTGTTTAATATTTTTGGCTACTACTGATATTTAAAAGCATAGATCATTGTAATAAAAGTAATGGAAATATATGATGTATATATGAATATATTTATGTGAAAATATTATATATCAACTAAAATATACACAGTATATATGCATATATGGAAATACCTATAAAGTGTCATTGACTATATTCCAGTTATTTCCGTATTTGGAGAACAAGATCAGCTTATCTTTTCAACTTGTAACAAAAATTCTTTGCCTGGCCAGACCTCAGTCAGGCTCCTGAACCTTCTTAGAGGCTCATCTGTGTTCATGCATGTGATATCATTTTAATAAAAGGGACAATTAGCCAGAGCCCTCGGCCCTTGATATCCCTCATCCTGAATATTTCTTTGGGTTCCTCACCTTCTACTATCAGCCAGATAATCTCTAATCACAACAACCTGTGGTCCAGAAGAATCCTGTGACATTGGTTTAGCTAGAATCTCTCTTATCTATTATATTTCCCTTTGATAATTTTCTACCCGCTAGCATAGCACCACACCCTCCTTATAAAACCCTCACTTGCCCATCCTGTATTTGCTGTTGAGCCTCGTTTCCCTCCATTGCAAAATCCCCCTGTTGTGCTCCCTTGACCTACGGTGATGGCCCTGAATAAAGTGTTCTTTATGGTAGATTATTGAATTAATCCTTCAACAATTTTTGTTTAACATTTTATATCAATTTCTCCAGTGTTGAGGATTGCAACCAGGTCCCAGTACATGCTAAGCAAGTGGTCTATCATTGAGATACATCTTCATTGATAAAAACAATACAATTAGGCCATTAGTATCAATCTTTGTCCGTTAAGGAACAACTTGATTTTGGCTCCAGAATGCCTTACATATATACTTTCTGTACCTTCTTTTGACGCCATTAAACTCTTTGAGCTATGTAGGTGATCTTACTGGGCTATGATTATTACAGATTAGAATTCTATCCACCTATCCTCTATTATAGTTACAAGGGTAAAGATTAATATTAAAAAGTCAGTTGTTGGTAATAAGCATGACATATACGAAAGGGAATTCCTACATTCTAAATGGAATATCTATATTCTAAAGTGAAATCAAAGTTTACATTAATCTTAAAAACTGTTGTATGATTCTGAAACAAGAACCTCTGTGAATTAGTGGCCTTTCTAAGATATTAATGATAAAAAGGAAGAATTTTCCTTCTATAGTGGCAGTCAATTTTATTTGTACATGTGTAATAACAGTGATTCCATGGCCACACTAGAACTTTCCTCTCTCTTAGCAAATAGACAGCTTTGCTTTGTGTAGAAGTAGTGTGAAGCTCTACAGACAGAGGGAAAGACATAGGGATGGAGGGGAAGGGGAATAAAAAGAATCTGGACATGTTCAGTACATGTACACACTTCCTAAGATGAATGAAAAAAATATGTTTCTCAAACATATATGAATAAAGAAAACTTTAGAAATGTAGTGTGAGGGAAACACAAGAGCCTTGGTTCTGTTTTTCATCAGTTGTGACCTTTAAACAATCTTTGATGGAAGCAGAACCAAAGAGTATTTTGAAGGTTAAAGAGAAATTCCTTGGGGCAATTTTTCAGAGGTGTTGTTCTCAGTGCTTAGCATCACTGAATTCTCAGGTCCTAAGATGGTTTCATGACCTGAGACATATATTCTGAATGCAAGTACATTCTTTTAATGGCAAGTATTTATCTAAAAAATTTCCTCTCCAGTCTTTGGTGTCAGACACAGTGTGATCACAGTTAAGGATCTGTCACTAGTACTGTTAAGAACCTTATTGTTTAGGCTTTGCTTCCTTGACTGTTTCAAATTACATTGAGCTGAAAAGCTGAATCTTGCCAAAGAAGTTGTCAGCTTAGATATGACTTTGATTTTGAAAAACTGTTGAAAATAGGAAGCAATTTATAGTGACAGGACAAAAAAAAAAAAAAAAAAAAAAAAAGAACTTAGTTGGCATCAAATGTCTTTCCTTGCTGAAATATACCAGTTGATGAAGTTTTCCAAACAATTGCAATATGGATTAGTACATTTTGACACTTCAAAAATAAGCATGCTTTAAAACAGCATAGATAATTAACTGGAAAGATATATGTCTTCATGCATATTAGAAATATTTCCTGGCTTCATTTTACCCAGGATATCCAATATGTCATCAAGATGAGATTGAAATGGCAAGCTTCTACTTATGAGGAGTATGAATCAAGAGCATCTTCAGCAGCATCTATCATGAGAAGGACATCTGCATAAAAATAAGCATCTTCATCTCTGTGGTGTATTCAGGGAATTAGATTAACACTAAATGTAACTTTTCTTTTCTATAATACTTAGAAGTAAAACTTATAGGTTAATCAGTAACTAGACTCCTCAGGAAAAAGATTTTTCTGGGTTATAAAGCCTAATAGAATCATTCAATGTGCAGCTCAAAGAGATAAAGAGAAGGAAAAAATGGAAGAGAAATCAGGAGGCACAGAGGAAGAATTAGAAGCTGTAACATTTATCTAAGATGTCTAGAAGAGAATAGAGAGAAATGGGAAGGGAAAATCTACGGAGAGATTATGACTGAAGTTTTCCGCCCTGAAGACAGACAAACAAGCCCTCAAAAATTTTTCTTCTCTCTCTCTCTCTCACTCTTTTTTTTTTTTGGAGACAGGGTCTTGCTATGTAGTTCAGGCTGCCCTCAAACTCATGGCAATCCTCCTATCTCAGCCTCCTGAGTGCTGGGATTACAGGCATGCACCATCATGCCTGGTTTAAGCCCTCAGATTTAACAAGCAACATTGAACACTTAACAAGCAACACTGAGTTACCAGCAGAATTTGAGAAACAAATCCACACCCAGAAAATCAGAAACAGAAACTAGCTTGTTATTTTCATTTAGGTAATCTTGTTGATGACAGACTTCTCACAATTATGTCATGATCCCCATATTAAAGTTATGACTATGTCAAAAATTATAAGTGAGGACCTTAAATCTAAGTACCACTGTCTGATTCTACCTCCTTCTTTCTTTATCATCATTTTCCTGCATTTTATATCTCTTGCATCTTATATCATCTTATATCTGTTATCAGCTATATAAACCATTTATAGCTTGGTGTCAGGAACTGAGGACTTACTGGGGCTTTCTGGGATTTAAGGATGTCTGCACTGCCCTACTTAATCTTCAACTACAGGGAATATTGTGGGACTACCCTGTTTTATGCATGTTAGGATTATGAGTTGAAGGTTTGGTAGCAAATAAAGGTTCAAGCGAGCTCCAGTTATGGGCTCTTCTGCTCCCGCTTCTGCTGCTGCAGTATTTGGCCTTTGGCTATTGCTGCTCAGAGTAGCAAGAGTCAAGCCCAGGCTCAGCCTTTTCCTCAAGGTTCTGACTTTGTTGTTTGTTGGTTGTTAATCCATTTGCTGTGGGACTCTCAGGGGACTGGAGCTTGCCACGAGGGTTCTGGCTGCATCCTTTCCCCCTGACATCCACAGCTTGGCCATGCTTTAACCTCCTGACACCAATGGGGAAACATCGATGTACAAGATCACTGTTGATTTGACTTCTGTGGCATTTTTCACTGCTGTGCATCATAATGAATGAAAGAAGTATAAAATGAGGTTCGTTTCCAGTGGGCTAAGTCTTTAATTCTTTTATGAATGTTTCGGAATTTTTAGAGGAATCTTACACTGATATTTGATATGGGAATTTCATTTTTTGCTAGAGGGAGGCAGACCTGGAGAAATTTTAAAAAAAGAGGATCATTGTAAACTAAATGTTAAAGTCTAGAGGTGAAGTTTCCTCCATGCAAGAGGTTGGGTTATGCTGTTCCATGGCCTGAGCCTTTTGAGCACTGCCAGTTAGGGGAAATTTTTCCTCTGGCCATCTTCACCCCCGAGATCTAACACCAGAGTAGATGAAATAGCCTGGTTATGTTAATGAGCCTTGAGTTGCTATTGAGAAACTGTGCAAAATTCACAGAAAACTTTGTCCTTGTGACTCTCATGCTACTTAAGAGGAAGGCCCTCTGGTCTCTTGGATGTGTCTGCTACTTTCTGTTGCCAAAACATACCTGCATTGCACAACCTCCTCCCCTAGCAATTTAGGCCTTCCATGCCTCCTCCTGTTCAGAATTTGGCTTCTCTAGTTGATTTCACTACGGGGAAGAATATACTGAGCAATATTCTGGCTGTTACATTAGTCTCTTATGAATTGGAATTATGTTCTTTTGTTTTTGAGAAGCTAATCTCGGCCCAGGATATTCACAGAATCCAATTTCTGAGGCTTTAAAGTGAAGAGCCCTTTCTGGGCTGGGTGGCCGCCTTCTGGGGCCTCTTGGCGGCCATCCATCCCGGCTCTCCAGAGCGGTGCCACTCTCTGAACACATTCTTCCAATGTGCACAGCTTCTCGGGCTCATCTGGGTTTTATTATCGTTATTTTGTTTGTTCTCCGCATGTGTTCACATTTCTCTGGTATCAAGAATGTTATTTTTAACCTCACTTTCTTTGATTTTGTTGGCATTTCCAGAAGCGAGATTTATGGGTAAGTTAAAAGAGTATGATTTATGCTGAGAAGAAAAGAAAGCTTACCCAGCTAGTCTAAAACAAAGCAAAATCCACTTAACCCATATAGCACAGACTTAAACTCTTCAATTCAAATGTATGATGGTGCAAATTTCTAGTGCATATGTCATACATGTATTGTTTCTTTTGATCTCAAAGCAATAGAGGTTGTATATTTACCTTTGCATTTGATCCTTAAAGATAGCTTCAGTGGTCTGTATCCTCCCCACATACAAGGAACCCTAACCCACCCAGATAATGGTGTTAGGAGGTGGAACTTTGGGAGACAATTAGGTTTTGAGGATGAGATACACATGATGGGATCGGTGCTCTTCTAAGTGGAGACAGGAGAGTTCCCTTCCACTTCTTTCCCTCTGTGAATCAGGAGGAGAACTGTCCAGACACTGGATCTGAAGTTGCCTTCATCTTGGATTTCCCATCCCCTTAGATTCTGATAAATCAATGTTTTTTTAAACACTCACTTTATGGTATTCTACTCTAAGAGCATGAACTGACCAAGAATATTTCTTTTTCAGACTCCTCAGATTTCTGAAAGTTCAGTATCTAACCTTTGCATTCGTATGTAAAGAAAGGATAAACTTATTGCTTAACCACCTGGTAATTGGAACTGGCTGGTAATAACAACTCAGTAAAAATAAAGAAGTGAAATCATATGGCCTTTATTTTGAAAATAGAGGCATAGGAAAAAAATCAAGACATTCTGAACAGAGAACTAAAATGCTAATTTCTTATGACATGTGCACATTCTCTGGTGTAATGGTCACAGAAAGAATTCACCATAAAGTCTTAAATAGCACATAACGCTGAAGGAAGACCTAAGGGTTGGGAACACGGAAAGTCAGATAAAACTGTGTGATTTGAGATCTTAACACTGAAAAAGGAGTTGCCATGGGTCTTCTCAGGGAAATATGTCTCTCTTTAAAATCTTCCTGGAAGGGGGCATTATCACTGCCATTGTAGTGCAGTTGCAGTTACGTGACACAAATAATGAAAAGCAGATTATAGCCATAACAGCGACTGTGCTCTATACTGTGAGGATTCAAAGCTAAGGCACAGCGAAGCCCAGGTATGAATTCCACTGCTGTGTTTGGATTTCCACTATGTTTTCCTGCTCAGATCTTCCAGATGGCCAGTTTCAGGATCTCACACCTTACACTGGCCCTTGCCTCTGAGTGCTATGACCTTCAGTTCTAACCTTGCTTCCTTCAATTAACATATTTTCCTGCTCAAAGGTCCTGTTTCCAAACAGTCACCCTAGGGAGGGGAGGGCAGGACCATGTGAATTCTCAGGGACACAGTTCAGTCTGTGACAACTTATAAAATATTTTAAGGCTTGCAAGTGGGTGAATGCTATGGAGCTTCTTCTTTTCTGAAGATGTTTGCAAGCCTGCCTTTGGCCTCAATGAAGATGGATGTAGTGTTCTGAAATTTAGTTTGGCTCTAATCAGTCACTCCAACTCCACCCGCACCACAATATTTCTATGTTGTAAGTCCAGAAGTAAAAGGCAGACAGTACCAACAGGGGTGAGTATTATCAGAACTCTAGTTTATCTGTTTCCAGGGCCTGAAAGAGTCCCAGTATTTACTGTTCCATATAGGTGTCCATACTGGATCCACTTTAAACAAAAGATAAAGTGATTTGAGTGGACAGTCATCAAGCTGTAGGTGTTTTCTGTGACTGTTTACAGTCACTATGGCTGCATTTGGAATGTTGGAAGTTCCATTTCCTTACTACATCAGAAAATCTCTTCATTCATGGAGCTGGAGGCTTGCACGGAAGTGTCGGCCAATGAGCATACATGGTACATTAGTTGTTCCATGACACATGACTATGTACAAAATGATAGTTTAGCAGATAGGGGTAAGCTAAAGCAATCTGACAGAGTGGACTGATGTTACCTGTCTATGGGCTCTTAAGCAGAGAAGGCCGATTAGGTTAGAATGTGTGAAGAGGAGGTATATCCTCATGTCCAAAACAAGGTAAGTTTTTGGATACAGATCACTTTAAAACAAGTCTCATGGGTGGCATATTTGAGATCAGAAGGTTGGCTGTGTGAAGGCATCTGAGAATCGTACCTCTACATGTTAGGTGGGGACTGGCTTGGCACATTACTGGTTAAAATGGCACCAAGTACAATATTGTCATTCCTATATTTAATTTTTTTCTTGAATTTCTTTCCTTTTTTTTTGAGACAGGGTCTTGCTTTATAGTTCAGGCTGGCTCTGAGCTCATTATGTAGCTCATGTGAGCCTGGACTTCACAGCAATCCTCCTGCCTCTGCCTCCCAACTACTGGGATTATAGGTGTGAGCCACCATGCCCTGCACTGTGGTATGTGGTGCTGATTGCTGGTGGGCATTAGTCTCCATGCCTGGCATTGTGTGTGGTCACCAGGGATTGAACTATGGACATTGTGCTTGCAAGGCAGGCACTGGAACCACTGAGATAAATCCCTGGTCCTTGAATTCCTTCCTTTTAAAGACTCTCATGACAGCTTTATTTCTCAGATGCTAATTTGGTCCATTTTTTACTGTGATAGCTGAATACCTGAAATTAGGTAATTTATAAAGAATAGAAGTTCATTTAGCTCACAGTTCTAGAAGCCCAGAAGTCCAAGAATACAGCACCAGTGAAGTCCAAGAATACAGCCTAGTAAAGGCTCTTGTGCTGCAGTGTCACATGGTGGAGGTCATCATAGAGGACAGATGCCAGCTCAGGTCTCCTCCTCCTTATAAGAAAGCTAAGGCCATCATGGGGGTTACATGCTCATGATGTCCATCAAAAGCCCCACCTCCAAATACCATTACCATGTGAACTCCGGGATCAAGTTCCCAACACATTCAAACCATAGCAGATGCCGAACTCTTTGGTACATGCGAACACTCTCAGGTTCTCCAGCTTCACCACCACACCCGTGGTAGCTCTTTGAGAAGCAAGAGCTTCTGGGAGGCAAATGTGAGCAGTGGGTAAGTTCTGCTGAGTTTGAGAGGTAGGAGTAGCAACTAAGACTGACTCTTTGAACACCAGATAAGCCTGGGGGGCTTCAGCGTTAGGTGAAAGGGTATCCTACAGTCTAGGCACACTGGGAATTTGCACTATAGAGCTGTACTCTTGTCAGGGACACACTAGTCTCATCACTCAAATCAGAGATGCTGCCATTCATGGAGGGATAGATATACATGCTGAAGTAGACTGTACCCAGCTACTTGCTTAACATTTTCAGTGATTTTTCCAAAACTTAAATGTGATCTCATTACTCCATATCTTTCACTGACTCACAATCCCTATATTT
>PVIR01035367.1:0-16531 GCA_004026965.1 Petromus typicus | reverse complement strand
TGGGTGCACCCAGAGGATGGCAACTCACCCAGGATCACACAGCCAGTGGGAAGCTGGTCAGGAGTCAAGCCTAGAGCTTTGGGCCTTCAAAGTCCATGCACTATTTCTCTTCTACATTGCCCTCATCATTTAAAAAAATGGAATTTCTTTTTTTCTTTATTTATTTTGCAGCACTGGTATGAAGCCAGGATCTGTCTTCTGAGGTACATCATCAGCATTTTAAGTTTTTTTTTTTTTTTTCATTTTAAGTCAAAGACTCATGATGTTGTCATGTTTTCCAGGCTGGGTTTACCTTAGAATTCTCCTGTCTCAGCTTCCCAGAGTGCTAAGATATAGGCATGGACCACCCCATTGGCTTTCTTACTCATTTTTGAAGCTGAGGGGAGATCTTGGATTCAGAAGGACTTAGCCAGAAACTGCCACCCTGGGAAATGTTCTTCTGGTAAAATTCCCAGTGGTAGCTCTGATGTCTCATACTCTCATTGGCTATCAGCAGGGTACATAGACTCAGGAAAATCTCTCTGGGGTCTCAATATTTTCAACAGTGTGGAGTATAGAACAGGGAGGCCACAGAATTTGTTGACCTGAAATCACAAGACCACTGAAATGAAGAAGAATAAATGAAAACTATATTTGTCAGCCACCGTCTCCTTTATTTATCCAGCCAACAAGACTACTTGGAAGTCCATATGGCAGGAACCAAGTTGGGAAGTGTTGGGGTGGGGAGCTCTGAAGACAGCTTTTAACGTTCTCAACGATAGGTGCTTAGCATTCATCGGGGAATGTGACATGCGCACTTGGGAGTATATTCCAGCAAAGAATATTGAGGAAACCAGAAAGTAAGGCTCCATGAGAGAATGAAGGTGTTAGGAGGAAGCAGCCCCTGTGCTGAGCTTTCAAAGGTGGGGCGTGGTTGGGATGATAACACTGAGAGCAATGGGAACTTCATAAGTAAGGGGCTGCAGATGCCACATGTGGACCACAGCACATTCGACAAATCAGACGTTCTGGCCACATGAAGAGAAACTGGGGCAAGTGGATAATGGGTAGAGAGTGGGAGTGCCTGGGTGTCCTGGCAACAGCGTGGTCTTCAGGCCCAAGGATACAGGTTGGCTATGGAGAGCTTGTGTGCAGAAGTGTCCAGTTTAGTAACAGATATGAGTTAGGAAAATTAAACTTGAGGAAAGATCGAAGCACCATTCCCTCCCACAGTTACTAATGCTGAATGGACTATTATCAACATAAAACAGAAAATCTAGAGAAGAGTTTGCTCACTTTTTCTCCCCAAGAGAAGATGAATGTAAAAATGCAAAGACATTTGGAGAGTTACTTAGTTTGCTTGTCTTAATGGCAAACACCGTACAAATAAAAATAAAAATAATTGTTATCTTTCCTTAGTGACCTTTAAATGTTGGTGTTTTGATGTTTGTCCTTGCTTACAAAGTACAAAGATAACTCTTCAATGTTCTGAAAAGTTAAGGTTAGAACAGAGGGTACAATTTAATGAGTATTTGGAGAGAAAATTTGGGAATGGACTGTGAGTTGGGTAGGACACTCTCATAGTGGGAAGTCAGAAGGGTATTTCTGACTTACTCAACTTAGGCAATCATCTGAGGCATAAGTTTTCCACCAATAAGGGGTATGGTTCTGGAAGGTTCCATTTTTTATGCTCAAATGTTTTCAGAATCTCATTACTTTCTTCATTTGGTTATCCTGTTTTCTAATTCCAGTTTCAAATCCCTTTAGAATCTATTTATTTACTGTTCTCAGGAGTGAATGCTGAGGAAGCCATCCCAGTGCTCACAGCGGTATAGGACCTGGCCTGGCGTTGACAGTCCAAAGAATCATGTATATGTCGATTGGGTTTCTTTCTCTTCTTTTTAAATTGGATTTCTTCACTCTATAGCCAAGACAAGGACTCAAAAGAAACATGTCATGGGGCCCCAGAAGTCTATGGCAGGAGACAGAAAGACACATTGTGATTTATCAGGACACTCAGCAGCATAGCCATGCTGGCTTGCTAAGTTGCCCTTGTCTAGAGAGGTTACAGTGACCACCCAACCACAGACACCCTGAAGTCTTCAGACAAGAGGAGAGGTTTGGCAATCATGGACCAACACTCTTATGTTGAAATCTCAACCCTTAATACCCCAAACTGTGACTATATCTGGAAGTAGGATCCCTGCAGATATGGTAGGTTAGGTTGCGTATTGGAGTGGAATGGTGAGAGACAGACATGTATGGCAGGACGATGATGTAAAGGTATAGGTAGAAGACCGTCTACAAGGAGCACAAAAGATTCCCAGAAGGCTGCCTGATCAGGAGTCGAATCCAACAGTTCACAGGTGGACAAAATTGCCACATTCATTAGGAAATTCTTAAAATATTGCATTGATCACTAGTATTGATCTCTTTTGTTGCTCTAAAGTGTGCTGTTGTTCAGTGATACAGAAAACTACCCTGAGGGGAAAGTATTATTCGTCACTCAAGTTTCTAGACCTCACTGTCTTTCCCACCATGGGTTTCTAAGAAAGAGGGGAGCCTGACATTGTACCCCAAGGAAGCAAATGGGACTTAGGAAGTTTTACCAAGGCCTTGGAGAATGGCAAGTGTCCCTCCCAGGGAAAAGACCAGAGCATCAAGGGATAGGACTAGTTCCACACGTCAAGAAGCCATGCATGTGGGTGGAAATTCCTGTGGCCCAGGCATTTGTTCTAGGAAGTTATTATCGGCAATGCAAAGGGACTTGTCCTTTCAACCCATCATTTCTTTGTGCAATCATTCATTCTATTCACTCATTTCAAATACTTTTTGAGTATCTACTGTATGTTGTACTATGAACTGTTGTCAGGGACATAAGTAAATGAGATGGCACAGATCTTATAATCTGGAGAGAGAAGGTTGACTGACCCGTAATTAGAATACAGTGTGGAACATGTTCAGTAGCTGGTACTACTGTTCCTCTTCTACGGAGGAGGTCAGCTGAGGCTTCTTTGAATACATACCTTGCCTTGAAGCCACAGAGTCAGTGAGCCACAGTGTAGATTCTATTCAATCTTGCTCAGGTTTTACATGAGCCAGGTTTTAACCCTGTCCTAAGTATGCTTTAAAAATAAAGACTGTTTTGTTCATTTAAGGCCAAAAATGTTTGGAAAAAAGTTTGAGAATGAAATCTTCCTCTGAGAGAGCCACAGCTCACCTGAGAACATTCAGAGCTTTGAGCTCCTTTGTGGTAATAAAAATTATTTAAATTGAACAAATTCAAGGGTTGCAGCCAACATGAATTAAGCCACATTGTCTATGTGGGGGAAGTTCTAAAGAGCACCGTGTTCAGGTGTGCCGAGGGACTCCATGTCATGACCCCCGATATTTGAGGAGTATTAGTAAATGAATGAGATACACTGACTGGCCCTTCTCAGGATCTGTGATGGTAAAGAATTGAGTTGTAGTTCACTTGAAAGTGAAGGCAGTGAAGAAATATGGTGTTGGTATGTTTCTATAGTGAACAATATTTTTTAGTGATCTAGCTCTCTGCTATCAATTACAGCAGCAATCGATTTGAAAAGTACAGAGTGCCTTTTGATCATGCCACACTTTTGACAGCAGTGACGGATTCCTGCAGAGGAGAAGTCCCCTGGGAAGTGAAGATTGGAGAGGTACATTCTTTATGGTCAAAGAGCATGCACGAGTGAGGGTAAGCTGAGGAGAGGGACACTACTTGTTAACTCTGCATCTTTTCTAGACGTTTATGAGGATGGCTTGTTTCTCACACACAAGTGAAATGGTACAAGCTGACTTTAAAAAGGCTGTAAGATTTGAAAGACACTCTCTCCAAAGACTTTTGTGCTTGCAGGAGTAGGTAAGTGCATAGATAACTACAGCACAGACAGTGACATGGACTAAATGTTTATGTCCCCAGATGCTGGTTAAGCTCAACTGTCACCTTGATGACTTGGGTCCACCAGGGAGCATGTTAGTAGAGTGGGTCATGGAGGTGTGACCTTGGATTTACAACTGGTCCCCATCCCCTTCTGCCCTGGCTCTGTTCCCCTGCTCTGCTGTCCTGCTGCCATGATAAATAGCTTTGTTCTGCCAGGCCCTTCCGCCATGATATTCCTGCCTTACAGCCAGCTGATCGTGGGCTGACTCCCTCCAAACTGTGTGTTAAATTAAACTTTTCCTTTAAATTGATTCTTTCAGGTATTTGGTGCCAGCAATGGAAAGATGAACACAGCCACCCCTCAGTTTACACACCAAGGCCATAACCTTGACATGATAGCAGTTGGAAATGGGACCTTTGGGAGGTGACTAGGTCATGAAGGTGAGGCTCTCCTGACCTGGGCTTGGCTGCCTGCAACCGAAAGGAGCCATCCCTTAGCACCTTGGTCTTGGACTTCTAGCTTCTAGACTGGAGGAAAATGATGTCTGTTATTTATAAGGCACCCAGCTATAAAGCTTTGTTATATATAATTAACCCAAACTTATTAAGCGTGGTAAGTGAGAAAGAGACCATAGACAGGTACAGAGAATAGCTTTGAGGTGATTTCTATGAAGACAAAAGAAAGAAGTGTCACTGCTTATGAGTTTTTATCAAATATTGGCACCTCTAGCTTTTGGGTGGAATTTCCCGGCTTATTTTGATATCTGTGTTCCACTGTGTGTCATACTGATATTTTTCAGTATGAGGATTTAGCTCAATCAAAGTCCAATTTGGTTCTCAGGTTCTGACATTTTTCAGCTCTGAGGGCTGTTTGTGGCTTTAAGTTCAACAGGAGAAAAATGAAGTCAAGTTCGGGACATTTTCTTTTTTAAGAACAAAACAAAAAGTAAAAGAAAAAAGTCGCTTTTGAAATGCATTCCCTTTTATTGCCAGATGGCTTCTTCACACACATTTTGTCATTAGCTACATTTTCTTTCTCCTTAGGCTACTTTGGCATTGTATAGCTATTATTACCACCAGTGTATTGAACGGTACTACCATTGTTTTTTTCTTTCTCCTGGAAATAGCTTTGTTCAGAAAGCCTTATTCTCTGTAGCATTATGCCACTCTAACCTTATTTTTTTCCAACCTGATGCATTGTTTCCTGACGGTGCCATTATCATCATCACCACCACCCTATGCTACATTGCCACAGAGTTTCTTCTGTGCTTCAAAGTCTGTAGCAAAGTTTGTGTATATTTTATCTCAAGCTTTATACTGACTCTACAAGTAGGAAGTAACTCAACATTACTTTATGGTTGAGAAATCAGGACTCAGTGCTCATATGCGAACTGCCTAACGCTTTACATCTTCTTCCTCTGCTCGTTTGCTTGTTCTTCTGGGCCCACAAACAAGCCTGCCAGTACCTGAATCCATGGATCCAGAGTTTTATTTACATATATAATGGTATCTCATTCTTTAAACGTACAGTTTCTGGGAAATGACTGGGTCAGTCAGATGATAGTACAATTTCTTGAAAATATCTAGGTAAGTTGTTTTGTAATATAGTTTTAAAATTTTTAAATCAGTTTTCTGTCCACCTTAGTTGTGAGATAAGACTTGCCAATGTTATACTGTTGCTTCTGTGAATTTTGGCATGGGTCCTGGCCAGGGAGGATGAGCATGTGCAGAGTCATGACGCAGATCCTGGAGAAGGTTTCTGGAACTCTTCCAGCATTTATGAGGCTCAAGTATGTTTTATAGCAAAGGGTCACAGGGTATCGTAAAGGCTGGGAAGGGGGGAGGGTCTATTGGTCTAACCTAGAGTCTTGCCCAATAAGTGAATTTTGTGAGCAGGGGGTTTACATGGAATAAGCTATGGGGGAGGTGAAGCCATGGGTGAGAGACAAAAGGGGCAGAGTTGTCAAGAAGGCCACTGGCAAGGCTCAACACACTCAACACTTGGGCACAAGTGTGCTCAAGCCCCTAAGAGTCTCCGAGTCTGTAGGGAGACAAGTCTCATCCTTCAGGCTCAGGAGGCAGGCATACAGTGCACTTGCCCTAGCCAGACTTGAACCTCTCTTTTATTATACAACAAATAAATTTATTTGTGTTGGTTTTCTATTAACATAATAATTCGCTATAGGATCTACAGCCGTAACCCCCTGAATATGTCCGATTTCATCTGATCTCAGAAGCTAAGCAGGGTCTGGGCTGGTTAGTGCTTGGATGGGGGACTACAGACCTTCTGGCTTAAGTCAACACAAACATTCTTTTTGAAATTGGAAGTCAGCAACTTAGGGCTAAAGTTAAGGTGTCAGCTGGTTCTTCCTATGGGGATCCAAAGAAGAATCCTTTTCTTGCCTCTTCCAGCTTTTAGCTACTGTGCACATTTCTTGGAGGACAGCCCAATTGCTTTGACCTCTACTTTTATTGCCATATTCTCTTTTGTCACCCTGATCCCAGTGCTTCCCTCTTATACACACTCTTGTGACTATATCAGCCTGACACAGATGATTTGAGAAGCTCTTCCATCTAAAGATCCTCAAATAAGTCATCCTGCAGAATTTCTTTTTACCATGTAAGGTGACCTGCTCACAGGTTCTGAGATTAGGATGTGAACTTCTTTGCAGGAAGAAGAAGACATTATTCTTTCTTCTATGCGTGTTCACCAAGAGTCACTGAGCAAATTGTACATGTGATGAACTATGCAGGGCTAAATTGCAAATAGCACTATATTTGAAGAGAAAGAAACAGCCTGACTACTTGTGTTCCAATGGAAGCTACACCCTAATGGGAGACAGAGATGTTAAACAATAATTTTATGATTATTTAACACAACTGTACTAAATGCCAGAAAGATGAAGTGGGAAGAATGGAGAGAACTCTTGGAAGGCCTGACCTAACCAGAAGCATCAGAGAAAACTTCTTAGAGGGGTGACGTGTAAACTGAGTGCTGAAGTGTGAGAATAAAAAAGAGGACGGCTGTAGAAAGGTCAGTGATTCAAACTTTAAAGTTCAAATGACATTTGGGAATTATTGAAGTTCATTAAGATCAGTAGTTGTTGTTTGTTTGTTTTGATTTAAGGGAAAAAATAAGCATGTTCTCAAGACTTCTCAAAAGCAGACAGGATACATTTTAAAAAAATATATTGAACAGTTTACAGCCATACCACCCTGAATGGACTCAATCTCATCAAAAATATCCTGATCATCATATAAGTACCTACTTTGGAATCATTTGATTTCATCTACTTATAAGAAATAATTCTACTATGATTGATCTCCTTTTAAAAGATGAAAGAGTAGACCCTTAGTCTGAACACAAGGTTTTAATGTTCTCCTCAGATTCTTTTAGGGCTTAAAACCTTCAGAATTTCAGGGGACAACTTAAGTCAGTGGTCTCTGCTGTTTAGAGGTTTCTGTTTCTGTGATAACTCATTGACTGGTGACAATGAGAGAGTCCTTGTGAAGCATAACACGTGAGGATTAGATGGAATCTGATTTTTCTTTATGATGAGAAAAGGCAAACATTAATTTCCCTTTTAAATTTTTGCCTTTTTGATATTCCTTTCCTGTGAACAAATTATTTCTTATATTTAAACATTTTTTTTTCTTTCTAAGAGCTCTTTAAATCACTGAGAAATTTCTGTGTGTGGCATATTGCAAAAATAGTTTCCTTGTTTGGCCTTTGGCTTTTGGCTTTATGTAAGCACATGTTTTTAATAGTAAAGTGTATTAATGTTTCTCTTCGTGGTCAAAGGGCATAAATAAACTTGCTCAGGATTGTCTTTGTTATGGTTCTATTCTTTCCAATTCAAGCTCTAGCGCATTTGAGATTTATTTGGCTACAGGGAATTAATGTTTAGCTTACCCCTCCCACCATGCTTGTGTTTTATTTTTACTTCTATGTATTAATTGACTAACTCAATGCTGAATCACTGATTGGAAATACTATTTTAATTTTTAAAAAATTCAAGAATCTCAAGAGAATTTTGGTTTATTTCTAGATACCATATTCTGTTCCATTTTAAGCTCATTTCCTATATTGAAGTGGCTCTATTCCTCTGTCATTTATTCATTGTTTCTCATTTCCTTAGGTGTTCAAAGAAGAACTTTAAAAACACTGTCAAAGAGCCCCACAACCAACAATTTTCTTAAATTTGTTCTCGTCTGTGAAATTAGGATAATGGAATAACCTTGTAGTTGTGTGGGAGGGTTTTAGATGACATTTATTTGCCAAGTACGATTTCATGACAGTCATCATTGCCTTTTATTTCTCAGCCTCTAATGTGCACTATCATACAATAATAGCTTAGGAAGCATTTATTACAAGAATAAGAGAGTGACTATCTGTGCCTTAGAAGGCTGTTGATTTCACCCAAGGTCCCTGTGATTGGTACTATTTCCAGTCTCAGTGATCAAAGATAAATTCATCTTTCAGGTAGTACCATGGATTTAATTAGGCAGTGCAGTTTTGAAAACTTTATGAACTCTTCCTGAATATTAAGTTAGCAAATAATGTTACAAACCTGTAATTTACACTTTCTTGGATGTATATTCCCTTAAGAAATAACATTTGATGTTATTAAGTCATTCTCGAAATCAGCTGTCTCTCAAGAAGGAAATTTCTTCAACCCAAACCTCTGAATGATACACAAAGAGCTTCTTTCTTATTTAATTGTATTCTGAAAAGCTTGAGTGTCTGAGGAAATACTGTACACACACTACTGACAGTTAAGGTGGAGAACAGGGTAGAGGAAGTGCAGTCAAATGAGACAGAGAATCTTAAGCATTCTGTCAAAGTTCTGATCTATTACTTGGCTGGAATTGTGCAAAGCTGAATCCATAGAGGCTCCAACATAACAGATGACGATGACAGAGGAAGTAATTTCCTTTCTTTGATAGAGAGATTTTGTTAAACTGAAAGCATTTAATTCATTTTTATTTTCTGTGCACCTGTCACAAAATAAGATTAGCCACAATTTTAGCACTGAGAGGAAAACTAGGGACTAGAGAGATCTGAGTTTTGGAAAACAAATATGGGGTTAGAGAAATTTACCCAAATACATGCACATGTGCACATGCACACGCACATATGTGCACACACAAGTGTACACGCACCGAACAAAACAGAGTTCGGGACCAGGAGATGCCTTATCTTGATTAAGAAGAGGAAAGAATTGCTGATTATTAGAGAGCATTTGGTTTTAAACAGAGGAGACCATGGATGGCAGTCTAGACTCCAGTCCTACATTCCAATCCTTTTCCTGATTCCATGTTACTTTTTTATTTTGGGGTTTATTTCTTCAGTCATCATTTATCAAACACCTACTTGATTGAAGAACTTTATTTGGATTGGAAATGTATCCTTTGAAGATTCTCGTTCAAGATCAGGGCTCCAAGTGCAACCTACGCTGTTGCAACAGGAGAAATAACTAGAAGATGCATTTCCTAGGGGTGCTGCATCCTTGGTAAGGAAAGAGGCCTGAAGGGAAGATGATGCCTATTGTGAACCATCCAAAAGCCAAAACTGGAAAGCCCACATCTAGAAAAAAGCACTAAGACCTTTTCTGGCTTGGTTTCAGTGTGTGAAAAAGACAAGAAAGATATGCTGAGGGCACTGAGGCCAGTAAGTTTGGGGAAGGAATGGAGAGATAAGGTAAGTCATGAGGGCATTACTGTCCTCACTGTGTAGGTAGCAGAGGGCTCACCTTCTGGCTCATTTATTCAACTCACATTTGGAAGTCATCCTTAGTGTGCCAAAAGCGAGTACAGATAGCTGCACAGCACAGCCCCAGCTTTATAATCTCATTGATACTTTGGTACTTAGAAGGGCACTGATGTTCTTATAGGAAGGACTAGAGACCCAGTAACAGAGTTTAATTAGTGAATTCATCAGCAAAGGGGTAATGATCAAGGAATGGCTGGGGAAAGGGTGGGTGGAGTTGTGAGTTTGAGTGTCTGGGCAGTCATCAGTTGACAAAGAGGAGGCCGGTAGCAGAATGAGCAATACGAGCAGGCTCGAGCCAGGTTCCAATGCAACAGTCCTCATTCTCAGAGCTAAGAAAGCTTAGCAGAAGCTCAGATTCTCAAAATCCACTCCAGTGATATCTGATCAGACACAGTGGGACGGGGCCCCTGCTCAGAACTGAAAACTACTCCCCATTCTAACACAGGCTCCACATTTTGAACTCTATTCTTTAAGATCAGATGAATCCTCACAAAAGAAGAGGTAAAGCAGATCTATCTTCAGATTTCTCTTCACTTCTGATTTCTCACTCAACAAGTCTTAGGAGACACCTAGTATGCATCTGCCCCAGGAATATGATGGTGAGCATCAAGATACAGTTCTTGTCCTCAGATGTGGGAAAGACAGAAAGAAGACCTTCTTTAGACAGTCTCGTCAGGGCAGGTACTTCAACAGAGATCTATAGTTGAGGAAGGCCCCATCCCGGAGAGGATAAGAAGCATTCTAAGAAAAAGACCCAAGCCCAGGTGCCATGCTAGGTGAGGCATAGTGGGTTCAGTCAATATATAGCCTCATTTGGGAAGTCCTCATCACCTCCACTCCAGACTCCTGTGCTGGGCTTGCTCTTCCTCCTGACACACTCTGTTAGAGCCCTGGCTCTTCCTCATCATTTGTTTACATGGCCACCTTCCCACTAGAATCAGTATTTACATGACTCTTGCCTGCCACACATACTGGACTACTGGTCTACTTAATCAACTGTACAAAAATATTTGCTGTCTGGAGAAAGGAAAACAACTATTCTGTGGATACTCTGGGACTTTAGGGGAAGTCTTTAGTTGTCTGGGTATTCATAGGCTTGTTATAAAATAGGGAAATCTCTTAGTCCTGCAGACTTGTGATGGTCAAAAGAGATGGTACCTGGTTGTGGGGTTAGCACATGGTAAGTGTTCAGGAAATGTTCCTTGAGGCATGACTGAATGAGTGGATGGCTATAATAGTCTAATTGCTATTGACAAAATTGGGATATTTGTGCAATATTTTGGAAATTAAGATTCTGAGGATGTTTCCAAAGCTGCCTTTACTTCTCTCTGGCTCTGAGAAGAGGCTACTCTGTGTGTGCCCCATAATTGATGATAAATCCAGGCAGTGCTGATGGGTTGAGTAGCAGTTTGAAGCCCAAGGCTCTGGATTGAGTTCAGACTCTACTCACCAGGGAGGAGCTATGGTTGAGACCTTATGCTCTAGCTCTCAATGTTTGAAAATTGATACCTACAGAGTAGAACTTGGTGCTGCGCTACTGGATTAAAATTGGAGATTTCAGTACAAACTGATGTCTGCACATATGAGGAATAGATATAAACAGCTGTGAGTTATATGTGCATATGTAGGGTGTATGAGCAGACATTTAGCTCTCTACCAACAAGGCATATCTACAGCCATACCACCCTGAACACACCCGATCTCATCTACCAACAAGGCCAGAAGAAAAGACACGCCAGTGTCCAGATCTTGGCATCTAACTATCTCTCTCCCTTTCAAGGAACCAGGGCTCTTCAGGGGAAATGGCTGATTCTTGAGTTGAGGCAGAAAGATATCAAAAATAACACAAGAAGAGTCTATGTCCTCTATTAATACCAGAAAATATACATGCTGCTAAAGCGAGAACAATTAATACCAGAAAGTAAGGAAGTGCAAATAGAAGAAGCAGATTAAAAGGACACAGGAGCCAGTCCCAGTGGTAGCAAAACTAGAAAGTCTGAACAATAAAACAAATCATGTAGATTTAGATTCAACTCAAAATATATGATGCATCTACATGAGTCCACATGGAGAAGTGACAAGATTTCTTAATGGAAAAATTCTAAATAATATGCCCAGATGCTTTTTTTCCTCCAAGAGGTGAAGCTTGCCTGCCTTGGGATGGACTGGGTTTAGAGATTCACTTTCAGAGAACAGAGTGGTCAAAGGGGAGCATAGAGCAATATCACATGAGAACTCTGGCAAGCACCACCTTATTCAAGTGGGGAGGCTGATCTAACGATGTCCCACGGTATGGAGTAACCCTAGTAGGTTGTGGAGATAACACTTCCATTCTAGGATATTTTTTTCCCAAGCTTATAACTCTGTCCTCTCCAAATAAAAATAGTCAAAGAATCCAAATTTGAAAACTATTTTATAAATGCATTTGAATCAGTATTTCTTTGTATTGTGAAGACCATGGAAAACAAGGGCAAGACTGAGAAGATTTCACAGACCAGAGGCCACCATGGAAACATGGCTTCAGAGTGCCATGTGTGCCCTGGTGCATCCTGGGACCGGAAGAGGATCTCAGAGGTGAAATCTTAAATCTGAAGTTTAGTTGCTTGTCCTGTACATGAAGTCATAATACTGGTTTTGTTAGAAAAGTTACAATGTTAGATATTTATGCTATAGTGTAAAAAGACCCATCAGGGCTCCCATCCCCCACACCTCCTCCTCATGGCCATAAACTTCTTTCCTGTAATTCATGTCCGTTAAGGTAAACGGAATTGAGCCTCCTGCAAGGTGAGAACCTTAAAAGACAGAATAGCTTTTGACAGGTTAAGCTACCTCAACCCAACTCTGAGGTGAGACCACCTAACTCCAGGTCTATATAAGACCACTCTTGCGTGCTTTCTCTCTCTCTCCTCTCTGCATGTCTCTCTCTCTTTCCTGCCTTTTTCTCTTTTCTTCCTTTGTTTTTCCTTGCTCCAAGCCTCCTGCTGTGGGAGCTGCTCACCTTTAATAAAATCTCCTGACGGACATCCTGGAGTGTGGCATGGTTGTTAAGTGTTGTCGGGTGCCCCCCCTTAACAGGTTTCCCGAGTTTTGACTGAGTAATGCTGCAATATCAGTGTTGGGGAACCTGAGCTCAGAGGATAGGGCGTACACCCTGTGGTACCCTTGCAGAGTTCTGTAAATCTGCAGTTGCTGTCAAATTAAAACTTTATTAAGAAAAACAAGAGTTTGAGGAAGACTATACAACATATCTGGATGCATGCTATGTGCTCACAGGGCTAAGTAGATCATGGGAAACACAAGGGTAATGTCATTCACTCAAAGAAATTTAGTGATCGATAAATATTAGAAATCATTCAATTTCATGTCTTCTGTGATTTTTCTCCTTAAACTTTGCCACCTAATACCTTGTATTAAAGAAATGCCAGAAATTTTATTTGATGCCTGATGTTTAAAAAAATAAAAGCAAATTTCTAAGGTCAGCTTGTTTATTTCCCAGTTGAACAAGATTTGTTCCATGTTACTTTCCCATAGTACGAGTGTGAACTTGTTCTTTCCCAAACTGATTGATGTCAGCTACCTGGAGGTTTGCATCCCGGGGACACGTGGATTCCTGTGCCTACATGCACCCCCACACTCAACACAGACAGCTCCTGTTTCCTGAGTAAACTTGGTTCACCATGGGAAAAACCCACTTGAAAGCCTGGTTATTTTCAGAGGATGGAAGTCCTCCCTCCCAGCAATGTAAGTGGGTTGGGGGCCTCCGGGAAACCAGGAAAACTTATCTCCATGAGCAGCACACATTTTGAAAAGTTCTGAAAAAAACTCTTCTAATGCAGATCAGAGGGCTGTGAAGTCACCCCCGAGGGTGCCTTTGTGATCCTGTAAATACAGCATGGCCCTCTGGCAAGCCATAGGTAAGAAGCGCTTGTTGAAAATGACAAGTTCTGCATGGGAGGGGCCTCAGGGACAGAGGCCTGGGGAAGGAGCAGCGGAAAGCCCAGAGGCTCCAGGGTGGGGTGTCCACCCGGAAGTACCCTTGCAGACTTCTGTAAATCTGCATTTGCTGTCAAATTACAACTTTATTAAGTAAAACAGATTAAGAAAAACATATTTTTCTTGTCCTAGCTCAATGGGGCTCCTACCTTGTAACACTTGGATTCCCAAAAGAGGGATATAAAAAGCCACAGGACACATTTGTTTTTCAATTTGTGAGTTGTGCTGTCAAAAGTGTGCTTTCACAGTGACATATGTGCACCCATGTTTATAGCAGCTCAGTTGGTGATTGCTACATCTTGGAAACAACCCAAGTGTCAATCAGCTGGAGACTGGATAAAAAAGCTGTGGTTCTTCTACAGAATGGAATATTACTCTGCCATAAAAAATGATAAGTTTGAATCATTTCTACTTAAATGGACATACCTTGAGGATATCCTCATAAGTGAAATAAATAGGTTACAGATGGGTAAATATCACATCTTTTCTCTGGTATGAGAAAATAAAGATGTAAATGAGTCCTAGAATTGTATGTTATATATTGTGAAATAGAAAATATTCAAAGTAAAATAGGGTGAAGGGGAAAAATAATGAGATTATAACAAAAAAGGAAAGGAAACAAATTTTATGTATATAGGGGGGTGGTGGGGTGGGTTGGACTATGGGAAAAAGTGAGAATTAAGTTGTGTCTTATAGTGGTACAAATCCCCATTATGGAGTGCAATCATGATGTGTATATGTAATGTACCAATAAAGATTTCAATTTTTTTAAAAAGCATGCTTTTGTACATCTGTGTCCACACTTAGTCCACTGTTTTGTGTGCAAATGGGAGGAGGAATGGGAAAAATAATCAAGGTATAATTAATTCTCCTAAAGTAGTTAAGGTAAGACCATCTTGGCAATCTTTGCAATGATATCTGCAAATACATTTCTTACTCACCTCTCATTTCCCTTTTCCCCTTCCCACAGTTCTAATAAGGAAATCTACATAATTTAAAGATCTTAGTATTTCTGTACTCACTCTCTTCATCTATAAAATATGGACCACCTTATCTACTTTACAAGAGTAAATGGACTAATAAACATATACCATTCAAAACAGTATTAGTGCATTGTAGGTATTAGGAAAGTTATTTTGTGATCATGGGTGGGAGAGTGAGGAATTATTTTAAGGAGTTGGTGATGGCTGAGATGAGCTTGTAAGTGCATTTACTACCCAGAATCCACCAACATCATCACTCAGCCCAGCCCACTATAATGAGCTCAGAGCACTTACATCAGGAGGCCTGCTGTGGGGCAAAGCCATCTAACATACAAGCTGTTCCACAGCACTGTTGAATATCTCATGTACACACACGGATGGATGTTTGTACATGTAATGGAATGTGAAAAGACTATCCCTCAAACACCAGCAACACAGTCCACTGTAGGGTGTTGCTTGTTTCTCTCTTGGTGCTTGTGTACTAGACTGAGAGCTCATGGCAACTGTCTAAGGTCTTGGAGGAGAAAGGGACCACATATGGACAGTTAGGGGAAAGATCAAAATTCAAAATGCGAATTCTTCTGGGTCATGTCACTATTGTACTATTGTGAAGTCAAAAAATTTAAGTCAACCCATTGTGAGGGACATCTGTATGAAGTAAAGCCACTTTTTTCAAGGTTGATCACATTTTTTTCTTGTTAATGAACTAATCTGTGGTATGACTTCAGAACAATGGTCACTTGGCGTGTATTGTCATGCAAGGGCCATGAGGATGCCTTCCAGTGGGATGGAAATGATCTACACCTCTAACAGCTTCTGTTAGTAGGCAGGTAATTCATATGTGCATTGGAGGAGGGATTTACATGCCAGGGAAATAAGAAAAAGTTTGCTTTGCACCATTATGAGAGATGATGAAGCAATACACTGAATGTTTAAGTAAAAATCTAAAAAATGATTACAGTAAAAGATACATTGTCATTTATGCTCTTCAAACACACTTCTCCCAGCCTTCTTGCCAGTCTCTGAAGCAGTTCTGAAAGTTCTCTTTGCTGAGGTCTTTATGAGGGGTGATAAAAAATACACTGTGGGTGCTGCTGCTTGTTTCTGTCCAGTGGAAAGGCAGCTTGGAAGAACAATACAGTGTATCCTCTTCACCTTATTTAATGGACCTGGCACTGTGTGACTTCTGGCTTTTCCTCAAGTGGAAATGATCAAGAAGGTAAATGTTCTGAATGGCTTCAGAACATCAAGGCAGCTACAACAATGTAGCTAAAGACCCTCAAGAAAGAGGACTTCCAGAAAGTGGCCAAAACAATAGGATATATTCAGAACGAGGGGGATATTTTGAGGAGGGTTAATGGTAAAGTATCTTTTACTGGAATACATTTATTTCTTAATTTAAACATTCCCTGTAGTTTGATCATACTATATATACTCAAAATATAATGATAAAGGGGAAAAACACAGACAAATAGCATTTAACACTGCTATTTTCTAGTGATGGGAATGTGGATCATCAGTGCACAGTGTGAGCTCAGGGGTATTACAGAAATCCTGACCCAGAGTAAAGAGGAGACTAACCTTCCCTAGCACAGTGACAGATCTCAGTCTTATTTCTTCCCAGGAGAGGGACTGTTAGTAAGTTCCAGAAACTCTTCTGGCCTCAGTTTCCTCAGCTGTTGAGGATTTGAAAAGGTGATTATGTGAGGAGGAAAGAAAAAAATGTAACCGTGAGTATAAACTCTAGTATAACATGAATGAATGCAATTCTTAAAAATCCATTTTTTTAAAAGACAGGGTCTTGCGTGGTCTTGAATTCAAAAGGAAGTGCGTCACTGGGGGCGTGGCCTGGAAGAGGCTGTCTCCCTTCTTCCTTCTCTCTCTCTCTCTCTCTCTCTCTCT
>PVIR01035366.1:0-16550 GCA_004026965.1 Petromus typicus | reverse complement strand
AAAGAAATATAAGCAGAGTAGTTTTCAAAAGGCCACGTTTTGGTAAATTATTTTGAAGATGTCATTTATAAAATATCACAAATAAAAGATAGTTCTCTTAGTTAAAAAATGAAATCCAGATTTAGTTAAAATGAGAAAAGTTCATAGACTATACACAGTGTCACACAGAAATAAAGTTACTTCAAGTGACATTTCAACCGAATAATCTGACTACATTTCGTAATGTGTATATTGTAAGAATAATAATCAGTAACACACACAACACACACACAGATTTTTAACTTTACTTAGTATGATTATTCAGTTAGTGATGTTAATCTAGTAAATCTCTATTTATTTTGTTAGTATTATGGGAAATAAGTAGAGGAATAAAAATGTTTTGAGAAGAGATATAATCCTGGGATGGGGAAGGTGACGACCCTCTGAGGATGGATTTGACTGTTAAGTATCTAAACGAAGTCAGGTGTGTGCAACAATGGCTGCTGGAAGGGACCAGGTACATCCCTAAAACACCCATATACAAGCTCACCTCAGTCCTCAGTTATGTTTCTCAGTATCTTATCTCACTAAGTAGACTCAGGAATTCTTGGGAGAATATTTGTTTCTGGGTATAAGAAGTAAAGAGTATACAGAAAACATCTTTTGCACCATAATGGAAAAGAGTGAGAAATGCACACTAAATGGATGAAATTCAGAATCTGTTTTAAAGGGCTCCCAGCAGGCAAGTTCTGAATGATTTGAATGTTAAAATAATGATGACTATACTAGATATTAGCATGATTAATTAAAAAAATCATAGTCCGTACCAATAATATAGTATGGAAATGACAATAAGCTTACAGCTATATATTAGATAATAAATGTAGATAAGTAAAAATATAAAATCATGATTCAAAAACATCCAACCTAATACCTGATTAAATCAAGACTCATCAGCAATTGTTAAAATCATTGGTAAAGTTGTTATTGGAAAAGAAGATCTATATATAGTTTTAAAATATTACTACCCACATGATTATTCATAGGAAGAAAAAAAGACTCCTTGGGCAAGATGATATATGGTGGTCACCACTTTAAGCCAGTCATCAAAAATAGCATTTCCAGTTTTGAGAAAACTGCTATTAACTACCTTTTGTATGTGATGTAATAGGAAGTACACATCACCTGCACAGTGTCCTTGCCAAAAATATAACCTGAACTTAGTCACTGAAAGCAACCTCGACAAATTCAGATTGTGGTGCATTCTCAAAACTGCTGACTTTGACTGCTCTTAAATGGTGGAAGATGGCGTCAGCCACAAAGTGATTAAAAAACACAGTAGAAGATGATTAATACAAGGTTATTATAAACCTGGATTTTTAAAATGGAGAAAAGTTGGAATAATGCAGAATTGAATAAGGATTTAACAGAAAATATAAGGTGATACATTGCTTTTATTGATATTACAGTCAATAGAATTTCACTCTTTTCTTTTAAGAAATACATAAAGAAATATTTACATGTACATTTTTGTGTCTAAACTTTTCTTTTAAATTGTTCAACAAAAATATAGACAGGTCAGATTATAACAGGTAGAGAGATACATAGATGATAAGAGAACAACATACAAACTATGAAAAGTAGTCTATTAAAAAGATATATAGTGTTGGCTGTACTTTTTCAGCTATGTTGTAATATCAGAAATTTTAAAGATTATTTAGAGTACAATTACCTAGGAATAAGAAATAGAAAACCTGTACTGAGGCTTATTTTCAAAAATTAAAATGGGTCTCGCTGTCCATACAGGGTCTCAGGAGCTTAGTGATACCAATTAACTCAGGAAATTAAAATAATATTTACCTGAAATATCAAAAGCTAGAAAAGCATATGAAGCATTCAAAATTTTACTGCACTTCATATATGAGTATAAATCCATTGAGAAACATTAATGTTAACTTATAATGTTAACTTATAATAACTTGTAACATTCATGTTAACTTATAATAACTTGTAAATTATAGCTATCACGGCTTCAGTTCTGATTTTATACCTAAAGAAAGCTCTGTAACATGCTAGAAAAAATATAAAAGAATGCACAGAGTGGCACTGCATATAAGAGAAAAAGATCTATGGGTAAAAATCTGTAGATATAAAATGGGGCCTGTTTATATAATGTAATACTGTGTAACAGTGAAAGGGAATAAAATAAACTTCATGTTAACACAAGTTTTAGAAGTGTGTTATTGAAGTTAAAGAAAAATACACTCGGTATGATACTATTTCTATAAAGTTTTATATTGTGCAAAACTCATGCATTGTCTGAAGGTATACAAATATAAAATAAAATATAAATATGCATAGAAATTAAAAGTACAATTTCAAAATAGATTTTTCACACAGAAGGATACAGGAAATGGTGAGAGGAGAGTTACACAATGGGCTTTTGATTTTGTTTCTTAAACTGAGAGCAGGTTGATAATGATTTTTTACGCATCAAACAATTACATCTCAAAATTATTTTAGTAGGAGATCTTAGGTAGAGCGACATAGTGTTCTCAGGAAGTATCCGTCTCCCTCCAATGCAGATGTCATTACTTCTGCAGAATGAGGGCTTTTATGTCAAGCTTCAAGAATATACTTCATCACAAGGATTACTTCAGGGTGGAGGCCTCTGTGACAATCCACAGCTAACTAATAGGAAGAGAACCCCAGGCCTAAGCAGGAAACCCTATGGCTGATAAGAATATGTGCACTTACATGAGGCCTAATGCATGCATTTAGACTATTTTAAGTTTCTTATGGTCAAAGTTGCATAGAAATAATGCACTGTGTCCACTGTCAATATCACCCTATACTGAAAAGTCTGTATGGCAGCTGCTCTGCTCCAGGTAAACATTTAGGCTTTTATGAAACTTGCTGTATTTTGTGGAATGTTCTGTTCTGTTTTAAAAATGAAAAGCTCTACAGGTATGCCAAAATGTCTTGAGCTTTCTTATAGAGAATTAGGAAAACATCTAAAGGTGAAGTTAATCTAAAATTACAGATGGAAATTCTTACTGTCTGAGCACATTTGAATCTTTTTTGAGTCAGTTCTTCTGAAATGCAGACAACATTGTAAAATATAGATATATAGATATAGTAAATGCCTTTATCCACATGCTCTCAAAATATTGTAGTTTATCCCTGAAGCTGCTCCTAACAATAAAAATAATGGCACCATTAAACATGAAAATTATGCATTCAAGATTTTAGCAAAATACCAAGTATGCATTTGTTGCATGTTTTTTTTTTCCTTGCTAATGTTTACTTATATATGATTCTACATATTTGTGCTACTGTTGCTCTTAAGGTACAAATGCAATTCTGTCTCACTGTGCTCTCCTTTTCTGTCTTCTGTCCTTTTCTCTTTGTGGCCAACTGGTGGCTACAGATCACTGGGACTTGCCAACATTGAACCCAATTTGAGAGTATTTGAGCCACAAAGTAGAAAACAGAACAAACAATGGCTGCTAAATTATAGGAAAACTTTATAACTCTGTAAGGACAGTACAGCTAGTAGAAAGGAATGACTGTGTTAAGAAATTCATTTATTGGAGAAAGGTAAAAGGATACTAAATTGAACTGGAAATATAAAACATGAATTCATGTTTGATTGGGAGAAGGAAAATACTGTTATTATGTTCGTGTGGTAAACTAAGTTGCACTGAACAATTGAACGTTTGTACTTCATGCCTAATGTTTGTGGGGCTGGCATGCTATTTTCCACCAACCAGCGTTCCTTGGAAAGTGGCTGAAAACTCATCAAAACAAAACATGGGTAAGCTTGATAGATTGTGCTGTCGAACAAGGGCCCTTTCAGAAGTTCTTCAGCATAGTTAAGAGAATAAACATCAGCCTAATAGAAAACTATCTTTTCCATCTCTGACCTGTTGTTTTCTGAGAGTTTATTCTTTCTTCTATCTCAAGGGTGTCACGTTCAATTCTGAAGATGTGCATTCCTACCAGTTATGTATTGTTGGTGATGTACGCCATTGGTAAAAGTGAACAGTCCCTCTTTGTTTCATTTAAAGCAGTTTTTTTTTTTTCATTTAGTTGCAGTTCCTCTTATAAAACAATCTACATCTGTTCTGATTGTTAGCATTTACCAACTCGCCTACACAGGCTCCTGCTTCCCTCCAAGAAGGAGCTGAGGGAATCATCACAAACTCAAATCTTCCACACTTTTCTCCTTCTCACACTATGACCCGATGACAATGTCGGTGATAAAATGCTGTTATATATTTCTAAGTTCTAATTTAATGGAAGTTTGTTCCTTATTCTTTAATAATTTTCTGGTTTTCGTAAAAGTCAAGTAGGAGAATTCTGGCTTCTACTACTTTGCCCCCTGGTAGGTGGATGCAAGTGAATATTTTTCTTTCTTGAGTAAATTTATTAACAATTTTGATTTATTCCAGCTTTATTTTGCTACAATTTCTTCCACTAATGCCCATAGCTCTGTATTACCCTACACTGAAACAAATGTTAATAATACAGCCGTGATAAGGATGAGGTATTATGACTCACTTTAATGATGTCATTCTTTATGACTCTCTGTTTATGTTGAAAAATACAGTGAAGTTAGCCCACTAAAATTCTTTTTTAAATTAAAAAAGTGCAAAATGTGAAGTGTAATATTTTTGTTTTGCAGATACAAATTTTATGTGAAAATATCATGTGAAATATATCACTGAATTTGAATAGCTTGTTTAAAATTGAAATATATTTGTTGAAATTGTACATTTCTTCAAAACTAGGGAATTAATATAGAAAAGTAATACAGAAAAGGTCATTTATAATTATTTCATATAAACAGAATGTTTGTCACCATAGACTGGGGCTGATAAAGAAATTAAGGTCAAATACTCCAGGTTTGCCACTGGAAAGGAAGAGTTTGATGGACATCACTGAGAGTTTCTAGGCTTTGATACAAGGTGAGACTTCATAGATTTTCTTTATTAGGCAGAAGGTGCTGGAGGGAGCGTTAACAACTTGTGTTTTCCCAGATATAACAACCAATTGAACACAGCCTTCTAGGTATGTAGTAAGACTATATTTTCTCTTCTACTTTTAAGCTAGATGGATAATGTGATTGGCTTTGGAATGTGAAATGTGAGAAAGTGATGAATGTTCCTTTCAGGTGAAGCATAAGCATTACAGTTTGTCATATTACCTTGTGATTTTGGCAGTGAACAGCAGTGAAGTGTCTCTTAGCCTGGATACCTGTGTTCAGTTAAGCAGAACATCCCATCTCTTGCACCTGCCTGCTTTGAACATATGATGTAATCAAAAACTAAATTGCTGTGAGTCACAAACTTGTTTTGTTATTATTAGTGTCACATGACCCTGATGTACTCCGGGAGACTTCTAACAGTCCTATTGTTGAAGTATCAGGTGAATCTCCTTTCTGCAATTGTAAATAACATGTTTTTTTCTCTACTGCCTTCCTATAAGTTCTGGAATTTTATAAATGTATGTGTGTTTGTGTGTTTGGTGTAGAAGGACAGGCAGAGGGAGAGAGAGAGGAAGACTGTGTGGTTGTGTCTAAGTCTGATCTTATTTTGTTGTTTAAGATATGTGGCCATTGTTTTTCTTTCTGAAATTCATATGAATACCTCCATATGTGTATTTGGGGGAAAGTGTTCTCAATGAATACTTTGACAGAAATTTTATTTCCTCAGGCTTATTTTGTTTGTTTTAACTGGGAATTGAAACTTTTCCAATTAGTTCATTAAATATTTTCTATTTTCCTGGATAACAACAGTATTATTTTATATATGTAGATAGATAGATATATTGCCTTGACTTTTTGTTTCTCTCCCTCTCTGTCTGTCTGTCTCTCTGTCTGTCTGTCTCTCTCTCTTCCTCTCTCCCTGCCTCCTCTCTGCTGTTTGGGGTTGACATAACTTCATTGATTTTAATTATGTATGTGATTTTCTCCCTACTCCATCTGGCAGAACTGAACTGTAAAATTGAAACCAGAAGGTTGCAAATCTCAGTTAGTTCATGAAACTTAATTGTCAATGTTAGCTTTGTGACCAACCATTGTTATATGTGCTTTATTATGGAGACTTAAGAAGGCTGCAAAAACTTTGGCACAGCCCTTAGTCACAGTCAATTTGCAGGTGCTTGATTTTCTAGCAAAGCAATTGCACAGTGGGTTTAAGAGGTGGGCAAACATGCCTGTGAATATTTGGAAGTTTATTTTTCTGTCACTGTCAAATGCACATCTGTTAAATGGCAGTTTTGTAATATGCCGCTCAACATTGCTGAGATACAGTTTTAACTGTATCTTTTAAAATGTTTTTTCGATCCTGGTTTATGGAGAAATTATCAGTACATACTAACATCTCCTCTGCTTTGTTCTTGAGCAGTGGGCTTATCATGACAATATTCTATCAAATTACCTTAAACACTAAAAATGTTATTTTTTAGTAAACTAAAGTATATTCAGTATTTGTAGTTTAAGGGGACATAATTACCTACTTTGGTTCTTACATGGCTATTTGGCTGGACCTAGGAACCCTTTTAATGTGAGAGCCAATTAATAAAAAAGATGTAAAAGTTGTATAAATTGAGCAGATTTCACTCTTTAGTGAGATACCAAAGTATGACAATTATATACTTTTAGATAAAGAATAGTAATCTTGTGAAGAAATACGGAAAAATGAATCTCTGATGTGGAGAAATAAATGTAGGGAATATCATTAAAAGAAGGAGAAATGCAGAAGTGAATAGAAGACATGGGTTATTCAAAGAGTTTGATTACTTGGGTTCACTTCAGCCACAACTCCCAGTTATGATGATCAAGAATACTTTTCAGCTAGTATGTAAAAGGTTTCTCTCCCCAAAGAATTTACAACTTGCAACATGCACTGGAAATTCTATCCTTGGGACGGGGATTTAGCTCAGTGGTTCCGGCGCCTGTCTTGCAAGCGCAAGGGCCCGGGTTCGATTCCCCGGTAACCACATACCATACTGGGTGTGGAGACTCATGCCCAGCAGCAACCAGTACCATATACCACAGTGCCGGGCGTGGTGGCTCACACCTGTAATCCCAGCTCTCGGGAGGCAGAAGCAGGAGAATTGCTGTGATGTGAGTTGGAGGCTGAGCTCAGGGCCAGCCTGAACTACAAAGCGAAACCCTATCTCAAAAAGAAAAAAAAAAAAAAAAGAAAGAAAGAAATTCTATCCAAATTACCCTATCTGAAGGTACATTTCCTTGTGATTTTAGCTTGAAATAATCAATGTGTCAATTAAACATATTTCAAGATGGTGTAGCCTTCGCCCCTTCACTGTCTTCTTCAGTCTTTTGCTTACTTAAAAGTAGTATCTTCAATTGATAAATTCTGAAAGAAACCAAATTATATGCTTCATGTAAAGACATTGAACTTCACCACTATGTGAACAGTAGCCAGGCAGATTGATTCAAACGGCAAGGAACCTCTGTAAAATACTTTCATGCTGATACTATGTAACTGACTCATAATTTATTTATTTATTTATTTATTTATTTATTTATTTATTTTTAGGTTTTTTTTTTAAGACAGGGTCTCACTTTGTAGTTCAGGCTGGCCCTGAGCTCAGCCCCAAACTCACATCACAGCAATCCTCCTGCCTCTGCCTCCCAAGAGCTGGGATTACAGTACAGGCGTGAGCCACCACGCCCAGCACTGTGGTATGTGGTACTGGTTGCTGCTGGGTGTGAGTCTCCACACCCAGTATTATAGGTGGTTAACTGAGGATCAAAGCCGGGTCCTTGTGCTTGCAAGACAGGCGCAGGAACCACTGAGCTAAATCCCCAGCCCCTGACTCATAATTTTTGAAGGACTAATGGTTAATATGTATTCCTTTTCATTTGTTTGTAATAAAAAAAGAGAGTCAGTAAGATCTACTGCATCTGTCCAGAAGGGACAATATCTTAATATATGATTCACAGAGAAAATAGGTTTCGGTGGAGTAAATTTATTGATGCGTCATGAGTAAGATCATGCATTCTTTGAATACTTTTGTACCTCACTGTTATCAACACAGGCTGAATCTCCCTCCCACCTATTAGAGATGGGAGCAGGCACTTCTCTCTTGACCAACTGTGTTGACCTAGTATTGTGTCCCACAGGGTTCCAGACTCTCAGAAAATACAGTTTTGTCCTTGAGATTATTCTGAACCAGAAGAAACTGAAATTTTATTTTACTATAGTCTCTAAAATAAAAAAATCAAACGTGTTTGACAGGTGAGAGCAACTCTGTAGATAAGCACAATCCATGACTGTTCCAAGCACAGATTGAGGCTAAACTGTTCCAGTTCTGCCACTTTCCTGTTCTGTGCATCCCTTTGAAATTTTGGAAATATTGCTTAATATTTAATTTTTATCCTCAGAAACAATGGCACCAACACTTTATTCCCTTACAGTATTGCTGAGGAAAATTAAATGACCACTAGTCATGCAAACTCTAGGAATATCAGAGTATCGGTTAGAAAGATATGTTTTTATTTGCTATGGCTAGACTGACAAGATATTTCTCTTAGATTGGCCTATCATGATTAACTTCTAATTTTATTAGAGTCCATAATTTTATAATATTCCAGAAACCATCCTCATATGAGCTTGGGTGGTCAGCGGGCCCAGAGAGAGACCAATGCTGTATACTGTTGATACAGTCCAGTTGGCTCCCTTCAAATCTGGACTCCATCCCAAGGCAGTCCAGTCAGTCACTGTGGAATCCTTTAAAGAGAAGTCATGGGATTGTGTTTGAAATAGCCATGTTTGAGTCCTGGGCATGCCAAGGGGAAAAGCTGGGCTGCAAAGCATGAGGATGATTATAGAAAGAGAAGAGACTAAGTGAGGTAGATGGATGGGTTGGCTTACTCTGTAGGAAGACTAGAGTCACTATTGTTCATCTGAAATTTACACCAATAGTTCTTTAAAATATTGCCATAAATGTTATTGAACATTTCTTTGCTTTATCAATCTTGAGTCAGTTCTGTTGCTTACAATCAATTACTCTCTGTGATTTTATTCTAGACAAAATCCTTTTCCATAAACAAAAACAACCCAAGTCTGAGGCCTTCTTATTTCATTTCAGTTCCAGCTCAAATAAGTTCACAGTAAAGTTTCTTTGATGAAAAAATAACTTTCCATAACAAACATAACTAGATAATAACAATAATAAACCCACTGTGCATCATGATATTAATATACATTTTACTTGCTCATATGTCAACTATTTTCCTAATAATAACATACTTGTTTGCATAAAACATTTTAATTATGAACTTGTTTGATCTAAAACTGAAGTGAAGAAATGAGGGCATCTTAAACTTGAGTTGCTCTTCATCCTTTATTATTCTTTATTAATATCTATTTGTATTGCAGTAAAAAAATAAAAAATTTAAAAAGAAATTGATTTAATATGTTTTTTAAAAAACAAGTTAACTGTAGTAAAAGTTCAATGAATGTTTAGTTATATACCCAGCTACCATTTTTACTGTACTATTCTAGAACAGTAACTATTATAACACACATATGTATTACTTAAATAAAAGATGTCAGTCCATCCCAGAAATACTATTTTGACTAAAATTCAGCTCCTTAGGCCAGGGATTTAACTCAGTGGTTCTAGTGCCTACCTTGCAAGTATAAGGGCCCAGATTGATCCCTGACAACCACATACAACAATACTGGGCATGGACACTCACACCCATCAGCAATCAGTATCACATACCACAGTGCTGGGCGTGGTGGCTCACGCCTGTAATCCCAGCACTTGGGAGGCAGAGGTAGGAGGATTGCAGAGATGTGAGTTTGAGGCTGAGCTCAGGGCCAGCCTGAACTATAAAGCGAGACCCTGTCTAAAAAAAAAAAGGTTCATCTCCTTAAATACCACTATTTATAACATTGAAAAAGTACTAATAAAAAGGATTAATATTTTTTCACTTTTACTATGTTCAAAATACAGGAAATGTCCTATAAGCTTTATTTATTTTCTCAGTAGAAACTGTCAATAAATTTATTAATGGAGAATACCTTGAGGTGTTAATAACTTGCCTAAAGTCATAAAGCTAAAGTAGTTGAGGCTGGGTATACTTGACATCATACTCTTTTCAATGTGTCTTGCAGATAATGAACCAGTAAATGGGGTTCACATAGCATTTGCTGTGTGCCAAGAGAAGTGTTGGCATATGTGAGACTGGAACAGCAAGGTTCAGAAGGTTGTAATCATGCTATTAATTTTATTCACATTTCTCAATATCTCATGTGAGGAAGGGAATGTACATTGTTTTCCCCATTTCCAAAATTATCCAGGGCAAATAACATAAACAAGTCTGATGACAATTTTAAATATAAATAATAGAATGGGCTTATGAGAAATATTCAAAGGTCAATTTTAAAGTCATGAAGAAATCTCTAATATTGCACTTTCATACATCCAACTTAGCATATAAGTTTTGCAGCTTTCTGTACAGTGTAAGAAACTTCTGCCAAACAGCAAAAACTAACCAAGTTGACAAACTGGTTTAAATAATGTGAAAGATTTGGAGTCTTATAGTTTAATCGAATACAAACTGATTTACTTGTTTAATAAAAAAATTAAAAGATCAACATAAAATGGAGAGTATAGCTTTTAAAGTATATTTTTAATGTTGAAACTATAGGCTTTTAGTTTCTTTTTAAAATGCATCTTTCTAAATTAAATTATTCATTTAAGTGATCACTACCTTTTCTGACAGTTTCTTAGTTAGTTACACTCAGTGATGTGAAGTATTCCAAGCCCTTAACCTAATTTACAGCCATAATTGTATGTAACTGAAATTGGCCCATATTTCCTTGGGGTATTATTTCAAAGATAAAGAGCATATTTACATATGAGGATATATGCATACACACACTTATCTGATCTTTTCTTAGTGATAGTTCAGGACATTTTCTTTCCATCTTAACTCCCCAGCTAAACATCTCAAATTCCATTCCATGGGATTCTTTGTAGAGTTACATATTTTGTGTAATTTTCCTATATCATATTATTATTCAAATTTAATGTTCTATTGAAAGTACAAATTTCACATAACAAATAACAAGTTCACTTCCTGTTTCTGATGATAATTGTGACAAAAGCTTCCTTTATACCTTCACTGATGTCAAAGAAACTGGAGCAACCACAACATTATAACACATGACTCAACATGAAAATTAACACGGAAAGCAGACCCAAAATGCAACCAAGTATCAAGTAAGTACGTGTGGACTGAGTGTTTAAACAGTGTTATAAAATCAGTTTTAGATGAGCCTAGGGAAAATTTATCTCTTTCATCTGAGTTTCAAATAGTCCCTCAGTGATTAAAGTAAAAATCCAACAGTGATCCATTTAGTCATGTAACATTTACATAATTAATCGTACACTTCTGTTTAACACTAATGGCTGAAATTTGGGTCTTTGAAACACAGATAAGTGGCTGGAGGATCAGAATTTGATTTTTGACTTTAATTGTACTTGAGTCAGATAGTCCAAGCATCAGTAATACGTGTAAAAGCCAAGTTTATTAGAAAAGCAGCAACCAGGGAATGCTAAAAGTAGTTTTAGAACACAGGCTTCCTTGACTTTTATTTAGCAATCCACATATCTGTCATTACTGTAGATAGATAAAAGAACTGTGCTTCTGTCATTGGCTTTCTTCTTTCTCTGCTCAACTCTGACTACACTCAAGGAGTTTCTGGGGTTCTTTTAGACCCAGTGTAATGTTCATCAGCACATAAAAGGAATTATGAGGGCTGGGGATTTAGCTCAGTGGTTCTGGCGCCCGTCTTGCAAGCGCAAGGGCTTGGGTTTGATCCCGGGTTAGCCACATACAATACTGGGCGTGGAAACTCACGCCCAGCAGCAAACAGTACCACATACCACAGTGCTGGGCGTGGTGGCTCACGTCTGTAATCCCAGCACTCGGGAGGTAGAAGTAGGAGGATTGCTGTGATGTGAGTTTAAGGTTGAGCTCAGGGCCAGCCTGAACTATAAAGCGAGACCCTGTCTCAAAAAACCTAAAAAAAAAAAAAAAAAGAAAGAAAGAAAGAAAAAAAAGGAATTATGTGGGATGGCGAGGAAGCAATGCCATGTTCTCCCCTCTCAGAATCTTCTGTGTTCCATGGCCTAGTGACCACTGGGGTAAGGTAGGAGCCCAAACTCTACTTACTTCTAATTCATCTCTGGGGCTACTCCCTATGCAGAGGTCAGATGTTACCACATAAGCATATTACCAGAGACAAGCAATCATACAGTAACTGTTACTAGCATGTGTGGATACATGTTGAGTCCAATATGATATAATGTCATGCAAATGACACACCCACACTATACATTGTGAATGTTTCACTTCATCAGAAACTAAGAATGCAATCATGTAGTCATCTCTTCTCTACTGATCAATTTCATGTATGTTGCCACACTTACATTTATCACAGCTTAATCAGAAAGTGGCGCCTAGAGACACTCACAGAACATGCTTACGTTCCAGCTGTGAATGTCTCTGCCTCGTCGTGTCTGCGGAGGTCTTCCTGTGTACTGATACTTGGGAAGTGGGGGAGGGGGAAAAGAAAGTTCAAACCCTGCTTGGACTAACTAAGTAGTGAGACCTGTTAAAAACAAACACTCAACAGAAAACTCTGCCCTGATATGTTCATGTTAGGCTGAATGAATTAATTGAAATTTCGGATACTTTTATCTATCTTGACTATAACTATATAGAATATTATGCTTAGACTTGGAAAATAAATAATATTTTGCTGTTGAAATTATATAATTCTATGGCATATTCAGGAGTTGAAATGGACAATGGAGAGCAGACAGTAACAAGAATATGAAAAGCTGTGTTTTGTTTAAAGTAGATGAGAAAATATGCATTGATCAATTTTGTATATTGCCAGGCAAAGAGGCAAGAAATTAAGAGAGCAATAATGGTCCCCTATTGAACCATTTCACATTTCCATGTGTTAGAAATTTCTTAAGTAAATTTGTGTTTTCGTTGCTCCGTGACAGCCATAAATCTTGGCTAATCATCCTGTGAATGTGTCAGTGCATTAGCTCTCTGACTTCAATTAGCTGTACTACCACTGAGCTCTGAGAAATCCACTGTAACACAGTTTAAACCATTAGGATTAAAATGGCCATAAATATTAACTGTATTGCCTGTACTTCAAGGCTTCACTTAAGTTAAAATATTTAATATTGAAATGGCAGGGATATATGAAAGCCACCCCATAAGGTGTTTATTCTTATCACTATATGTTTTTCTCTAATATAAGAACAGAAAATATGGTAGACGAGATAATTCTGATGTTTCTTTTGAAAAAAAAAAAGGAAAACTTAAAATTCTGCATAAAAAATACCAGAATCTTGCTTCTTAATACATAGCATCTGAGTCAGAAATCAACTCACAGGGGAATCAAACTCAGGCTAGTCATAAGGATTCATTCAGGTGCCATAGGAGGACAGATAAGGATTGTCAGTCCTGAAGAAAGTAGGCTTAATACACATGTGAAGGGTGGAGATAAGGTCTCTGCCCCACTGTGGAGTGAAGAGGAGACCTCTATGTCCACTCAAGGTGGTAACTTGTAGTTAGTTCCTGCAGATATAAAATCAAGACAGTAAAAAAGCTGTCATCAATAAAAAGCTGGCTGGGAAAAAATTTGCTTACTGAGGATAGAGGTGATGGTGTAGTGTTCTTGTTTCTACTTGGAAATGAAAATGAAGAACAGCTTGGAAATTAAGGGTAAATTTGAACTGTAAAGGAAAGACTGGGAGTTCAGCTATAAGGGTAACAGGTGACGCTAAGTAATATTTTCCTCCTTGTCCTGTGATGCTGACATCAATACAGATGCTCTTTTGAAACTGACTAAACTGCTACCCTATGTTCACTTAGAAGACATTATGGGGTGTTCTTGATCTGCCACTTGAAGATCAATCTTAAATAACAAACAGAATAGAGACACATACATGCTTACTGAATTTTAGCAATAACCTAACAACAGAAATATAATCATCTTGGGTAATTCAATAATTTGGGGTGAAATTGTAAAATTCATACTATTACTTTCAACAGAGTTGAAGCATTTCAAGGACTTCCCACATGAAAGATTCAATAATGCAGCTGATGATAACTTTTAAAATCCATTTAAGAATTGTTATAAATGTACAGTGATATGACTTAATTTATATTTATGAAATTTATATAGTTACTTTTATAAAGGTTTTTATTTTATAAACAAAAGATAAAAACATTGAGGGCATTTGAAAAATTCTGGTATTTTTCCTAGTCTATTGTTAAGTTTATCAAAAGAATGTGAGAAAAATTATCAGTGTTAGTTTCTCAATAGAGAAATCATTTTCTGTGTTATAGTATTAACTATAACTTGACATAATATCATTCTGACTACTAAGTTTACCATTAGGTTTTTTAATGATAATGCCAAATAAGTTAATCTAAGATTTCAGGTGATTGACCTATTTGTTTTCTACTAATTATTTGAAAGGTTTTTTTCAGATTAAATTTATAATCCTAGCCAAGTGTGACGTGACACATCCCTGTAATCCTAGCTGGTGTAAGTAGCCTGACACAAGGGGATCACAAATCCAAGACCAGCCTTGGAAATTTAATGAGACTCTGTCTCAAATTTTAAAATAATACATTAAAGGCTCGGAATGTAGCTCAAGACTAGTACTTACACAGCTCATGGGAGAACCTCCTAGTGACACAATCATGTATGAATATTATTAATAGATTCCAGAGACAACTGGAAGCTCAGTTATGAACTATTTCAAATTCTGAGCTGATAAACAAATTAAATTTATTTGAACACATAGGCTAACAAATCAACTGTAAATTATTGACTTACGCTATTACCAAAAATCTGCCTAAAGCCTAGCTTTATTAATGCATGCATTCATTCAATGATGCATTAACCTAATATTTGCATACCTTCCATGTAAAAGAACTGTGCTGACTTCTGGGAAACATTGCTCATATTTTCTTCAGTGTAGTAAGTATTTTACTGCTACATGCTTCAGCATCTACTATGTTTCTTCTTTTAATGACTTTCTTCTTTTGACTGTGAAGTCAATTCCTACCCAATTTCTAGTGCTATTTTTCTCCACCCTCTTACTTGAGGCCAAATGAGCTCAATATCTTCCTGTTTTCTTCCTCTTCCATTTATTTATATTTTGTTTGTGTCCGTTTGTGGTACATAATGTTTCTTTATACTTCTGTACAAATCTGGTTCATGTATCTACCACAGTGCATTTCCTGCACTGGGCTCTCACAACATTTGCGATTCCTGCTGCCACCATCACTCCTGTGTTTAAATTACTTTACTTAAGACTAGACTGGGACTAGTCTTCATGGGTGAACATCCACCTAATTACTCTTCTACTTTCTTGTATTTATACAATAAGTGAATGAGTCCATCAATAAATAATAGCAATCGCAAAGCCTTGTTTTGAAATTGATATATCAGCTACCTTTTTAGTGAATGTTAATACTTATTTTTTAAGTATCAGACCCTATTATTGCTGAGTTCCTCCTTTTATTCATCTTTCCTGTATTTATTTACCTCTCAGAGTCCTCAACTGGAGCTTCCAGTCAGCTGGGTTTGGCTCCCAAAGTGTAAAGACAATTGTTTTGTTATTTTATACTTCAAGGAGACCAAAGTCAGTCAATACTGGGATGATAGCAGATTCCCTCCATGGAGGAACCAGTCTATATCACCAGCCAACCAAAAAACAGTGAGTAGGTACTGTAACATACACTTTAAGAACTTACATTTTTTACAGTGCACTGAGCTGCTTTCTCCTCAGCTTTGCAGTAATCAACTTGTGCTAAAGTTGGACTTATTTGTATGATGCTTACTTCAGTGATAATTAGAAATATAATAATAATAACAATAATACTTATTGAGCACTTGCAATGTTAATACACTTTGTACACTTGTAATGTACTCCAAGTATTTTATTATTAATGAAATTAATCCCCAGGATATACCCCCTTCTGCAGATGTGATTAATGTTCCCATTTATATTTTGAAGCAACAATCTCTCTGAAGCAAAACACAAGTTGTTTTTATTTTATATCTTTTATACATTATTTAAGATATGCAGAAATATAACAAATAATGTAACAAACATTCTGTGTTCACCCTGCAACTAAAACAATATTACCAGTGTAATTTCCAATTCTTTAACCTAATTCCATTGTTTCACGTCAGACCTCCACTAAAGTGAACTTGGAAATTAAGAGCCACATGCATCTTTTTGACATATATGTATATCTATCTTTAAAAATGAATGAGGTTCAATGGAGGAAAGATAGCCTCTTTAACAAATGGTGCTGGAAAAACTGGGTTTTAACTTGCCAAAGGCTAAAACTAGATCTAACTCTTTCACCGTGTACCAAGCTAAAATCAAAGTGGATAAGAGACCTAAATATTAAAACAGACACTCTAAACCTATTACAAAACAGGTTAGGTAAAACTCTTGAAGACATTGGCTTA
>PVIR01035365.1:0-16538 GCA_004026965.1 Petromus typicus | reverse complement strand
CAGACCTAGAAGACAGGATCTCAACCAATGAACTGGAAAAGCATAATCTATGGAAAAAAGCAAGCGATAATGAAAAGGCAATCCAACAGCTCCTAGATGATTCAAAGAAGAATAACATAAGATTGATTGGAGTCATTGAGGAAGCAGGAGACAATGCTAAAGACATCAAAAAGCTATTCACACAGATAATGGCAGAAAAGGCTTACTACTCGGTAATTAATTTACATTATCTATCACCCTACAGAGTCACTTTTTCATTGTTCTAGTCAGGACATAAGATCTACTTTGTTAAAAAGGGTATAATCTATCAGTAGTTACTACTGTCACCATGAAATATAACAGATGACAGCACTTATTTATCTTACATAACTGAAACTGGACCATTTAACCGTCACTTTCTGACTTAGTGACTTTCTTGTTGCTGAGACCCAGTACTCAGCACACAGACGCGTTGAGAAATGAAAGGCTCATTTGGGCCCCGTGTGTAGGGGTTTCAGTCCTTTGGCAGCTGGCTGAAGATCAGAGAAGCATGACAGAGGGCTATGACGTAGGGGAATTGCTCACAGTATGGCAGACAGGAAGCAGAGGTGGGGATTGAGGGAAGGAAAGAAGGGAACAGACTTGTCCAGACCACACCCCTAGCGATCCCTTCCTCCAACCAACTTTATCTACCAAATCACATTTAGGTATAAACTTATTACTTGGCTAGTTACTGATGATTTTCTTTTTTTTTTTTTTGAGACAGGGTCTTGCTTTGTAGTTCAGGCTGGCCCTGAGCTCAGTCTCAAACTCGCATCACAGCAATCCTCCTGCCTCTGCCTCCCGAGTGCTGGGATTACAGGCGTGAGCCACCACGCCCGGCACTGTGGTATGTGGTGCTGGTTGCTGCTGGGCATGAGTCTCCACGTCCAGTATTGTATGCGGTTACCGAGGAACGAATCTGGGTCCTTGCTCTTGCAAGACAGGCACCGGAAACACTGAGCTAACTCCCTGGCCCCTAGTTACTGATGATTTTCATGCCCTATCATCCAATCACCTCCTATGAGAGCAGGGGACTTTGGGAAGACACCCAAATGTGTACTGTGACTTGTGTCTGTTACCCTTTCCCACCAGGTGCTGTTAAATGACTTTCAGCTGTCTACTCTGACAGCTGGCTAATTTAGATTCCATTATAACTGAGGTGAAGGGGTTTTTCCTTACTTGTGTCTGGCTTATTTTATGTGGCATAATGTCTTTAAGGAACCAGGAATAGAATATTTACTATAATGTCCTTCAGGACCAGCCATGTTTCAGATTACAGGATTCCTTTCTTTTCTGAAGCCAAATTAATATTCCACTTTATGCATTTACCATATTTTATTGCTCCATCCAATTGTAAATCTACTTCTATGATGTTTCACTTGCTTCAAGGTTTATCACTTTTTATTTGTTCTTTGACTTACTGGTGGTTCAAGATTATTGTTTAATCTGTTTAATTATTGTTTAATTACTGCTTAATTTCCACATGTTAATGAACTTGCCTGTTTCCTCCTGTTACTAAATTTTTGTTTCATATAAGTTTAGATAGAAAGATACAGATAGGATTTCTTTTTTTAAAACATGAAAACTTATCTGGTGACCTACCTTATAATATATGCTGAAAACTATTCTATGTAGTTTTCAGAAAAAGTATATTCTGGTGCTGTTGGATGAAAATCTCTATACGTGTCTATCATGTTCATCTGATTGTTCAAGGTTGTCCCTTATTTGGTGACTTCATGGATAACATAGTCAGTGTAGAAGGTGGGCTATCAAAGGCCCCTGCAATTTTTGTATTGCTATCTATGAATCCTGTTAAAAGTTGTCTTGTTTTTAAATAATCAGATATGCACACATACACACCTACACTGCTATTGCTTTTGATAAACTGATAAATTGATGGTGTATTAATCCATTTTCTTTTTCAGTTATAAAAATCCTGGGGCTAGGTATTGAGAGAAGGTAGCGGTTTATCTTGTACTTTTGGAGATCTCAGAGCAAGGCATAGGCTTCTCTGCCCTGTGACTGTCTCTGGCTGCACCACACTGGCACGTATATGGCTGTGACAACAAACATAAGAAGAGCTAACATCACAAGACAGAAGGCCAGAGGGGTTCAAGGGCCAGATCTGTTATTTTAGTAACAACACATTCTTTGGACCTATAAGACTCCCTCAAAAACTACATCAATTCCTTCCGAGGGCCATACCTCCAAAAGCCTAATTACTTTCCAGTTGTCTCTTCTCAAAGATTCGAGTATCTCTCAAAATAACCATACTGAGAAACTTCTATAAAAATCTCATACAGTTAGAATTATGTACCATGTAGATTTTTCCAACATTGGCTTTTTGTTTCAATTGGCAAGAAGCATTTGAAGTGCTTCCATGTTGTTGTATAGCTTGACAGTTCATTTATTTTTATAATTAAACAATACTCCATTGTGTGGATGCATCTTAGATTATCGATTCACTTATTGAGAGGTGTTTTGTTTTCTTTACAAGTCTTGGCAATGATCAATAAAGATTCTGTAAACATTCCTCTTTCAAGATTGTTTTTGTAGATGTAAGTTTCTGAATCATTTGTATAAACATGAAAGAGTAGATTGTTAGATCACCGTATAAGAGTTTATTGATATTTTTAGTAATCTTCCTAACTGTATTGCAAAATAGCTGTGCCATTTTACAGTACTACAAGTGAAAAATGAGAATTCCTTTTGCTGAAAATTCTCATAAATATTTTTATTACTAGTGTTGTGCATTTTAGCCATGCTAACATAAAGTGTAGAGAGATTTCTTTCTTTTTTTTATTATTTGCAATCCCCTAACAATGTATCAGTGAGCATCTTTTCGTATTCTTTGTCCTGAAAATATCTTCTGAGGTGAGGTGACTGTTCAAGTATTCTGCTGTTTAAAATTGGGATCTCTCTTTTTGGGAGTTTTTTAAATGTTGTTTTTTTTGTTTTGTTTTGTTTTTTGAGGCAGGGCCTCGCTTTGTGGTTCAGGCTGGCCCTGAGCTCAGCCTCAAACTCACATCACAGCAATCCTCCTGCCTCTGCCTCCCAAGTGCTGGGATTACAGGCATGAGCCACCACACCCAGCACTGTGGTATGTGGTACTGGTTGCTGCTGGGGTGTCTCCATGCCCAGTGTGGTATGTGGTTACTGGGGATCGAACCTGGGTCCTTGCGCTTGCAAGACAGACGCTGGAACCACTGAGCGATATCCCCGGCCCTTTAAAAGGTCTTTTTTTTTTAAGGTTTCTTAAAGGTTTTTGTACATTTTAGATTCTATTTCTTTCTCAGACATTTGTTTTACAAATATTTTCTACTGTGATTTTTGTTTTTATTCTCTAAAACACTTCGATATTTTTAATCATTTTTTACCCAAACAATTATATGTCATGTGAAACTCTGAATGTGGTCTGCTTTATTTATAGTTGTATCACAAATACTTACAAAATTTCATTTTCCTGGCTCATAGTTGTCTCAGAATAAGTGAAATAATAAGAGAAATTTATTGTCCTATAATGAGCAGAGGATTAATAGATAATATATTTAAGCATTTTTATAAATCATTAAGAAACATGTAACTATTCCAGTAGAAATGTGGGTAGAACATATATCTACATAGGGCTTTCTCATTGCCTATTTCTATATTTAGCTTTGGCCGTTGGATGCAAGTGCCTGAATTAATTCAATTTTATGATTCATGACTTCTTAGTATAACTGGTATATTGATACACTATGTTGTTATGATTGAAATATGGCTTGAATGGGGCCTCAAAAGATTCAACTGTTGACATTTAATCTCCATTATAAGGTATTAAGCAGATAGAAAGTAACTGACTATGATATTTAGAAGTAGTGCTTTTAGGTGAAAGGGGACAATGTTGAGATTGTAACAAAAAAGTAAGGAAACAAATTTTATATATATGGGGGGGTGGTAGGGTGGGTGGGGCTATGGGAAAAAATGAGAATTAAGTTGTGTCTCATACTGGTACAAATCCCCATTATGGAGTGCAATCATGATGTGTATATTTAATGTACCAATAAAGATAATTTAAAAAAAAGTAGTGCTTTTGAAGAATGATCAAGATTAGACAGAGTTATGAAGATGGAGTCCCCGTAATTGAAAACTGGTGGCTTTATAGGAAGAGTGACAGAGACAGAGAAGACGCATTCACATACACTCTGTCTCCATTATGTGATGTCGTGAAAATGTAGCCCCTTGAACTTGGGCTGGCAGATCCAAGACTAATACTCAAGCTGTGCTATTGCATCATTGGAAACATAACGTGGACTAATACACATGTCCTTCTTTTTTTATTTCTCTGTTTTTATTAATTAAATATCCATAACCTCAAACCCATGTCTAAATTGTAGATCATTAGTCTGCTCTACTGCTACTTGTTTTTTCTTTCTCATCTTATCCATCTATATTCTTAATCCTGCAGTAAGAATCACTTTCCTCCTCTTTAAGTTTAGGATTGCTGTGCTTTGAAAGAAGGAATTTATATGACTCTGTATGTATCTGAAAGTTGCTTTTATCACTCAATTATCACTAAGATTTATGTACATCGCTATTTATAGATCTAATCTAGTAAAAGTTAAAAATCAGACAAATCTAAGTACTGAAAAGATATGATCACAGAGAGCTGATGAGTCACAAATACAATCTGTTTCTGCAATATATCTTTTGTAATCCAATTGAAGTATAATGTTATTATTGATTTTTAGACCTTGTTTTGAATAATTTTTGGTGGGTAGAGATTGAAAGGAACTGGAAAATTATTCCTCACTCATGTGAAGTGAAAGACAGTAGGGTACTGTGGCCTTTTCAGATAAAAGCATGTTATTAACTGTCATTTAACACAGATTTGTCAGATTATGAAACAATTGGTCATGTTAATGCTTCAGAAAGGATTGTCAGTTTAAAATGTTTTGTACTTGAAGTTTCTTAACAGCTTTCTACATCAACCAAATTATGCCAATTTTCACTGTTCATCATGCGATGCTTAAACAATATTACATTAAATATCTTTCTAGCATGAAGACATGACTACGTAGGGATCTAAAAGCAAATAATTTATCATGGACTTTAAAATGACAATTAATTTAGTTCTTCAAAATCTTTATCAGTCATATTTTCTCAACTTCACTATTCAAACATGATTTCTCTAATTTTATGAAAGCCACCTGGAACATTACACTTGTGGAATAATGGAAGAAATTAAAATAATTATTGTAAAAGTTTCAGTAATGTCTGTTTTCTTGTTTTCATCACTACCTTCTCTCTTCATAGCCACCAGATCCTGGTTAATATATGGCTTTTAGGACCTGATTTTAACATTAGAAGCTGTGCTACACTGGCTCTAAGATTACTAATCTGTAATGCTGGAAAAAATAACTTTTTTAGAAGAAATAGTAAAAAAGAATAGGGCAAATCTTGGCAGTAGAGATCAGGTTTTAAGGTTCACATTATCTATACTGATATGTATAGCAAGTCTTTGTATCAAAATCTGTTCAATTATAAAGCATTAGCTTTAATAAACTATTGGGATTGACACTGAAAAAGAAGTCTTCATTCTGTAAATAATTTGAAGGGGTAGTTGAAAAAATCTTTTTGCAGCATAAATTGACTTACTCTCATCTGAAAAAGCTTATGACATTTCCCCCCTGTCTCATTCAAAGTGCATGTCTTTGAGTCAGGAACTGTGGTACACATTTATAAGCCCACCTATTCAGGAGGTGAAGGCAGTAGGACCCCAAGTCTGAAATCAGCCTGAGCAATTTAGTGAGGCCATGTCTGGAAATAAAAGTATAAAAGGGTTTGGCAACCCAAGTGTCCATCAACTGGAGACTGGATAAAAAAGCTGTGGTTCTTCTACAGAATGGAGTATTACTCTGCCATAAAAAATGATAAGTTTAATCATTTATACTTAAATGGACATACCTTGAGGATATCTTCATAAGTGAAATAAATAGGGTGCAGATAGGTACATATCACATCTTTTCTCTGGTATGAGAAAATAAAGATGTAAATGAGTTCTAGAATTGTATGTTATATATTGTGAAATACAAAATGCTCAATGTAAAATAGTAAGAAGGGGGGAAAATGATGAGATTGTAACAAAAAAGTAAGGAAACAAATTTTATGTATATGGGGGGGCAGTAGGGTGGGTACGGCTATGGGGAAAAATGAGAATTAAGTTGTGTCTTATACTGGTACAAATCCCCATTATGGAGTGCAATCATGATGTGTATATGTAATGTACCAATAAAGATTTTTTAAAAAAAAGGGTTTGGGCTATGGCTTGGTGGTGAAATACTTGCCTAGCATGTGCAAAAGCCTAAGTAAAACTTCCAGTAAAAAACAAAACAAACAAACAAAAACAAAACAAAACAAAAACCATGCACATAGATGCATACACACAGGGAGGGAGAGAGAGACAAATAGAAATAAGAAAGGAGGTGAGGAAGAAAAGAATTATACATGTCTTTGGAGACAAAATAATGTGGAGATACATGGTAGACCACAATTTTTTTGTGAAAAGGATTTAGTTAGATCCACATAAACAAAGGGGGCATCTTTGTGGAAATATCCACCCTACGAAGTCTTTAGTCCTGTTCATGTTAGAGGAGAATGATTCATAGCCATCAACCGATAAGTGGAATCAATCCCTCTGAATTATAAGATAATAAAATTATATCATTTAACTTTAAGTTGATGTTGCTGATTCTGTATATATAGCAATGTGAAAGATAACCTTTAAAGATGTATAATAAAAATTCCACACATGAGCACACACAAAGCGTAATCAAACACTGATAAATGTTTCAATTTTTAACACAGGTAATACAGCAAAATACATATTACCATTGCTTTCAAAACACTTCTACTATCTTTCTTTCACTTCCTGAAACTGTTCTGCAAGTTCTCTTTCATTTCTTTACAAGATATTATGGAAATTCAGTGAACTCTGCTGTCCAGTGATTTTTAATTAAAAAGTAGGCTTATGGAAATATCACAGTGTATCCTCATTTACCATATTCACCAGACTAGCAATCATGTGACTTATGGCTCTTGCCCCAAACAAAATGACCAAGAAAGGTAAACTTTTTAAATTAATTCAGGACACCAAGGCAACAATGACAATGCAGTTGTGCATATCCGAATAATTTGCATGCAAAAAAGATGTTGGTGCCATTTGTATTTCAGACAAGTACAGAGGCAAAGTGAGACATCTGGTCAAATCTCTAGGAACACTTATGAGCTTGAGGATTGGTGGGAAATTCACAATAGAGAAGAGAAATAAAATTGTAAAATTAAACCATAAAATTGTAAAATTAATGTAAAATTAAATCATTAAATGATTTGGAATGTGAGAATTTTTCTACAGCTAAAATCTCCATATACGATTTAATTTGCCTACTAAAACTCGAAACTTCTTTTGATTATTGATAGTTAAGTTTATTTTCTTGAAATCAAGCAAGGATTTTTCTCCGTGGCACTGAAGGTGACTTTCATCCATCTGTCCCTTCTCAGCAGGAGGGAGTGTGACCTGGAACCAAGACAGTCACAGTCAGCTCCACCATGCCTGTGGCTTTGTTAAAATTCCTGAATGATTTGGCATTTAATTGCTGTTCTTTCTAATCCCAGTTTCTACAATATGATCTGCTACCAGAAACATGAAAAGCTGAAATTTTGAGCCCTGCATGTTCTGAAAACCCTAGAAAATAAGTGATGTGCAGAGTCCTTGGAGACTTCTATCATTATTTTTTATCATGTGTGACTGTCCAATTTCCTTCACGAAAATCATGAGACTCTTTCAAAATCTAGATTCCTCTGCTCCACCCTGACCTGCTCTAAGTGAGACTTTGGAATCTATAATTTTTACCTGATGTAATTTTGAGACTCCCTAAAATGTTCAGGCTTGATCTGAGAGAGTGCTATTCAATATGCCACCCACAGGCACATGTGGCTATTTGGTCCTTGAAATAAGGCAGGACATATACCCAAAGACTAGAATATGCTCCATATTTTGAAAACCAATTACAGGAAAAGTAAATATTTTAATAATGTTATGCTATATGTTGAATTAAATAAAACATTAAGATAAACATTATTTGCTCATTTAAACCCACACATTAAACAATTTCTATAGATTCTTAGATTATGCTTATTTAACAGCAAAAATTATTAAATGCATCTTATGAACAAGAATTGCAATGTATATAGGTGTGTGTGATACGTGAGAATTTGCATATGGACCCAATGCAGTAACCCATTGATTCATGAAATGAATTCCCTGTCGCATTTGAGGACTCAGCAAAATCATGTATTTCAGCTATCCTGGAAATTATGAGAAAAAACATGTTAGTTCTGCATACTAGAATCTAGGTAGAAATGGTGAACTGAATTTTAAATATGGTTCATATAGTACTGCCAATTCTCCATACTTTTTTTTTTAAGATCAGAAAATCAAATGAAAACTTTCGAAGAACCTTGAAAAAATGGTACCACAAAGTAAAGTGGGGGCAAGAAATTCTAAAAATGGCTTGGAATACAATGCTCAGAGGAAATAGGGTTTTTTTAGTTTTATTTTTTGAGACAGAGCCTTGCTATGTAATTCAAATGGACTTGAACTCACTATTTAGCCCAGGCTGGCCTCAAACCCATGACTGTCCTCCTGCTTGATTGAGCTTCCCATGTGCTGGGATTAGAGGCTTGCATCACCACGTCTGGCACTGAGGGGAAATTTTCAAAGAAAAAATACTCTTTAGATTATTGTATGAGTGAAATAATCATAGTAGTAATAGTAGTAATAGTCATAACAATAATAATAATAATGTGATAATTCTCTTAAATTCGAGTTAATTAGCAGTCAGCCAATCCTACCAAATAGGTATTTTTAGAATCTTTTTAAATCCAAATAGGTAATGAACACTCATGGTCTTCTTGAAGTAGAACTAATTTTTCCAGGAAACCTATAATTTAAAAATAAAATAAACCTCAGACTTCTATCTAGTTCATTTTCAACTCTCTTATCTTTATCTTTCTCATTAGCAAAATTGCAAAGATTATGCCTTTAATATTGCTTAAATTAACTGAGTTTCATTTATATACAGCAGGATTTAGAAAAAATCTACAGTCAGCTGGCAACTGTTTTTGAATCTGTAGACTTCTACGTAACTAATCAGCTATGCTGTTATAATAAAAATGAATCTGGCTGTGTTCCAGTACAATTTTATTTATAAAAATAGACAACTTATGTGCTAAAGCTTGACAAATTCTTGTATCAATTAATTGTTACAAAGAAACTTGAAGACAGCAAATAATATCAAAATAACAGCCCCTTCATTTAGTGTGTTAATATGATGCCAGTTTATGTAGTCTGTGCTCAATTTATTATTGCTTTGGTTTGGCTAAGCTGACCATGTGTCAGGGGTTTGATTATCATCAGCCTGTGGCTCTGCTGAGGAGGAACGTTAAAAGGTGGAGCTTGGTGGGAGGAAGTTAGGTTACTGGGTGTGGTCTTGGAGGAGCCTTGGAATCTGGTTTTGCTTTCTGGCTGCTTGAAGTGAATGTGCCTCCTCAACGAAGTGCTCTTGTTTGCAAGACACTCTGTGCCACCACAAAGTGAGGAGCCAAGTGACCATGCACTGAATCCCCTGAAATCATGAGCCACAGTAAACTTTCACTTCCTTAAAAGCTGCTATTTCAGGTACTTCATTACCATAACAGAGAGCTGCTGGTACTGATGTAATTCACTTTTTCTCTCTTAACATATAGTTTTCAGATAGATTTTTTATAATTTCAGGGAAATTTTTTCTAGTTTCTTATATTGCCCAATTTAGATATCAGTTTTGTATTATTTTATTTTCTTAACAGCTTCTGTTGTATTACTTTGCATATTAAAATTGTTTAAAAACTTTAGTGGAACTGATAAGACAATGCCTGAAAGGGACAGATGAAGAGAAAAAGATTACAATTTGAACACAAAAAAAACTAATTACCTAACATGCAATTAAAACAGTCTCACATTATTTCAATCAGAGAAAGCGCCTCAAAGGGATGGGTTTTTTCCCAGATAATGGTGCTATTCTTTTCATTGTTTAACTGCTTGCTAAATTTTTGAAACTTTTTCCTGATTTGTTATTCATTATGTTCTCTCTATAAAATGGTGTGTTTATGAAAATTTCACATGGTTGCTCTACATCAAAACTGAAGTTGAAATAAACCTCTCACAAAAAGTGTATCAATATCCCAGAAGAAAGCAAATAAACTAGAACAATAGGTTTCCAACACGGGCTGTAAAAATAATTAGTAAAAATAAGAAAGTTAGTTTCAATTGAATATCTTTCTTTAAAAGACTAATTTCTAATTTGGATGAACTTTTGTTTATATCAGCTTGATCAAAGTAGAAATAAAACAAGCATTCACATCAATATTATCATTTACATAAAATCTACTATTCAAATATGATGGCAAGCTTAATTTTTAATCAAACATGTTCTGTCATTCATCATAAACAAACAGTAAGAATAAAGCATCTCATACATATTTTAAAGTAAAGCTAATTTTAAGTCCAAGGATCATGTTCTCTCTTATTATGTAATAGATGATCTCATTATTTCTGCCTACCCACCCTAAATGAAGAAATCAGGAAGGTGGTTTAGCTAGCAGTACAATAGCTATAGCTACAGCTGCAGATTTCTTCATATACAGAATGTTCTGTATTTACTGTCAGTGGTATCAGCCTACTCACATGCACCTCATAAAACAACAAATAGCAATGATAAGAACAAGAAACATATTCCATGAGAAAAACAGAAGAAAAGGCCTTCTGTACTTTGATTTCTAGAGAAAATTATCCCAAAATGATAAAGTCAGAAAAACATGTTTATTTAGAAACCCAGAATATGTTTTAATGAAGTTTGTAATCATGCATGAGAAGCATACAAAACTTTAAACACATCTATCCATCAGCATTTGAAGCATTTAAACTCTTCCTCTAACCTTGATATTCTTTACCAAATAAGTGATAATTAAAAGTCCTCCTTTCAGTCAAAAAGGACTCTATTTTTGTGTTAAAGAGTAGTCATCAAACTCCAAACTCACTAAACTGTGGCGGGTCAGCCGGGAAGAGCAACGGGGTCCTTGAGCCGGAGGGGTTAGGATGTAGAAAAATATAAAGGAAAGATGATAGGAAAGTGAGATAAAGACGATAGAAAAAGCAGGTCTTTGGAAGGACTCATTGGCCAATGCCAAGAGTACAGTTTATTTTTCAGACTGCTTTTATGCACTGAAAACTAGATCTGTTAAAGGATTACATCAACCATGTGGAAAGGTTAACAATAATCACAGGACATGAGCAAGCACAATAATCTTAACCATTTTCTCAGTTCCCTCCAAATTTTCTCTATACCTAATCTTAGTTAGTGTCTCCTTGAAACTTTAACCCAACTATGAGCTATACATCATTTGTTTTAACATAGTCACTAAGTTATCAGAATGACAGAACATTGTGTCGTGTTACTTATTTAAGTCTAGGTCATCTCACATGTTACGGCACAGAGAATCTGTTTTGCCAACACGGCATCCCTTTTCAACTATTTTGTTAGTCATAGAGCATTTTTCAGGGCCACATGTCATTTAGCTCACTTTCTCAAGGGCTGAACCATCTCTGTGTTTAATTGAAATCAGTCAGGGCGGCAACCACAGAGTGCATCGCAGATCTACTGATATTTCAAAGGAAAACGGTCAAACTCCTGATGTGTGGCTCCCGACACTGAACTAAAACCAGGATTTGACAAAAGCTGATATTGCTACTTATGAAAGCATCTCATATTTTTCCTTGGAAATCATTCTGGCTTTGTATAATTGACTTAGGTTAAATAGTTAACATACATATCTAATTTAATAATTTCATTGTCAACAACCAATTTATTCTTCCAAAACGGATTAGTAACTTTGTAAAAAGGGCTATGAGTGGAGTTGAAAAGTCCTTGCTTTGTTACTGATGCATTTACTTTATTCACTTCACTGTGGTACAATATTTTATATAATACGCATTATACATCAATTGAGCATGTATCACACTAGTTCTAAAGACTACCTAGGGCCACCATGGTGAATCTTTCAGAGCTTCCAATGGTAACAAACAATGGGCTGTGGTTTGTGTGCCAAGGGTTCGCCACCACTGATTTAGGGAAAGAAATTAATATTTTGCCACGTATGTGAAAATACAAAGAGACATCCTCAGCTGCACAAAGACACAGATCACAAAAAAATACAAGGAGATTCTGGCTGTGGACTGTATCAAAGTTTCCTAATACTGAGGAACAAGTATTTTGTCCTTCTATAGCTATTAAGGCTCATGGATTTCTCAATTTTTACATCAGGAATTTGCAAGGCTGCTCTGTTTCATAAGCTCTTATCTAGAGAGATTGATAAGGTAGTTCTGCTGCTGCTTTCACACTGCTCAGTTTGTGCCATCAATCTCACCCAAGCAGGATAGCTGAGAGTGGGTCAGGAGCAGGGCAAAGAATTTCCAAAACCCCTTGTACAGCCAGATGGAATATGCCTGCTATTTTGAAAAATTCTCCTCCTACCTCAGAATCTTTAAGTAAAATAGCACAGAAATCCCTCTCCTGCCCACCACCCCTGTATCTCCTTTCCAACTTCAAGGTTCTACTCTCTCACTGCTCCAGACTTACATAAGAGTTATAAATTTCCTATTAATTTTGTTGATTTATTATTTAATTACCTCTTGTTTTTAAAGATGGAATTCTAGGTGGGTATGATGGCCCACATCTGTAATTCTAGCAGAAGCCTATGCTCCTAGCTATTCAGCAGGCTAAGACAGGAGGATCACAAATTCAAACCCAATCTGGGCAACCTAGGGATGCTATGCCTCAAAATTAAAAATACCAAGGACTAGAGACATAGGTCTTGTGAAGACTGGGAGCTCGGTTCAGTCTGCTCAGTCAGTCCATTTCCACCTACAGGACCAGAAAAGAATTCCCTATTAAAGTGATGATTCTCAAAGAAGGGGGATGAAGATATGAAGGAAGACAAGTGGGAGAGAAGAGATAAGGGTGAATAAAATGAATTGGAATGCATTATTTACCTGTACCAACTCCTCAAAAGGTTGTAAATATGTACCGCAAGTATATACAAAAAATAAAAGGAAGACAGTCAAAGTTAGGAGGAAGGGGGAAGGAAGGAAGAGGAAGAGGATAAAAAGGAAATCAAGTTGTGTTAGGTGCCTGTACAAACCTCTCACAAAGAGTGTAAAGATTATGTATTACAGACACACTGATAAGCTAAAAGAAGAACGTGCTTTTCAGTTCTGCGTATGAACATACACACACAGAGCAGCGGGAAATTAAAGCCAAGTGGAGAGACTTTTAATAGTTGAAATATTTGTGTTTAAAATGGGGGGTCTGTTCATAAGTTTTTAAAAAATTGCTTTGGACATACCATACTTAATTTTTAATGTTCAGGTAGGTGTTGCTTATGTTAGCTTTTAAAATTTGCTTTATTTTAGACTTGACTTTTGTGCTATATGTTTACCTTTATATTTTATTGAATTCTTTTCAGTAATGCTAAAACTACCTTTTGTGTCAATCATTAATTTATTATACATAAAATTTTTATGTACAAGACATAGCATTAAGCATGAAAGCTATAAAGAAACATAAGCTTACCATCAACTCATTGTGGGATTTATGATAAGTAACTCTGACACTTCCAGGGAGCCTCAAATGTAATCAAATCTAGTTTCAGTTAAAAGAATATGTGTGCTGGAAGTGGGAGAAGGCAAATTGATTACTATATGGCCTTTTTTTTTTTTTTTTTTTTGAGACAGTGTCTTGCTTTGTAGTTCAGGCTGGCCCTGAGCTCACTATCTAGCCCAAGTGAGCCTGGAACTCACAGCATCCTCCTGCCTCTGCCTCCCAAGTGCTGGGGTTATAGTTGTGGTCACCACTCTGGGCACTGTGGTGAGTGGTTCTGATTGCTGGTGGGCATGAGGCTCCAAGTCTTACTTTGTTGTATGTGGTTTCTGGGGACTGAACCTGGGCCCTTGCTCTTGCAAAGCAGGTGCTTAGAACCACTCAGTTAAATCCCTGGCATTACTATATGTTTTATTTGCTGCAAAAATTTATTCTTGTTTATATATTTACTCTCCTGAATTTGTTGGAGTTGTGAGGGTAAATGTCAATTGTCTAACTCAGTTATGACAATGGTGTTCTTCTTGCATGGAATTTGTTTCAGCATTGCAGAAAATACCTCCCCAATGAGATGTGAGGATAAATTGTCTGGCAGTTTCTTTTGAAAAAAAGAAGCGGTGGAAATGGACTGACTGAGCAGACTGAACCGCTTTTGAAAAAGTTCTAAGAGGACATGTGTTAGTGAAAATCCATTCCCTACCTTTGACCATTTTTTGTTTGAGAAGCTGATGCTGGAAAAGCTACTCTTTTTTCTGTAACCCTGGCAAAGAGTTTCTGTGAAGTTGAGAAAGGGAGCATGCAAGTGGGTGAGCACACAGCCCTGCCAATGCCATTTAGTTGCTGGGTTTATTTTGGAGTTTGCACCCTATCTTCATATCTGATTTGTGAAATAATAAAAAAGCTATTTTAATCCACTGCTTTTCAGACAGGAAGATATTTGAAGCTGAAATAACACCAATTAGAAAAGGAGAACTACCACTTGAATTCAGTGGTTAATTATGAATGTCCTTAAACTAGAATAATCTGCACAATCATTGACTAGAGAACAAGTCAGTGCTCCAGGATGAGAAACAGGTGACTTTCACTAAATCACAGAGAGCATGTGTCCATCCACTGCTAAAGGTTCTTTCAGCTATTTTTTCTTATGAAGAAAAAGTAAAACAGTTTGCTGATAAAGAGAGGGAAAGGGGTTGGAGAGAAAGGAGAGGGGTGAAGAAGAAGAATCATGACACATTATATACAGGTACACATTTCCTATGATGGTCGTGGTCTTCATGGATATCAAAAATCTCCCAATAAAACTATTTTAAAAATGAAATTTCTTAATTGAAAAATCAAAATTTCACATTAGTCAAGTATTATTTTACACTCCTGTCTAAAAGTTTCCATTTTCCCTGGCATCAGCCTAGTACACTCACTGTCTGTCCCACAGAGCATATGCAGTTAATTTTTTAGTTAATATTTACTCAATGAATGAATGACACCTTTTCAAGGTGTCTAGAGGAGGATAAAGTCATTGCCTACACACATACTGTCTTGCACTTGTTACAAACCCTGTACATATCATTGAGTGAGTGTCATTACTTCAGTGTTTGGATGTTTGGAAATTTCACCCTGAGTGTTTTAGTAAGAGTACAGCTATTGAGTGAAAAGGCTAAAGTTTAAAGCTAGAAGTTTTTTTGTTGTTGGTGGTGGTTTTTTGTTTGTTTGTTTGTTTGTTTGTTTAAAAGCCCAGGAGTTCCTCCCAGCAAGCTTTTCTTTTAGCAGCATAAGAATACTAACTTATAGGCTGGAGACTTAGCTCAGTGGTTCCAGCACCTGTCTTGCAAGTGCAAGGACCTGGGTTCAATCCCTCGGGTGACTGTATTCAGTACTGGGTGTGAAGACTCATGTCCAACAGCAATCAGCACCACAAACCACAGTGCTGGGTGTGGTGGTCATGCCTGTAATCCCAGCACTCAGGAGGCAGAGGCAGGAGCATTGATGTGATGTGAGTTTGAGGCTGAGCTCAGGGCCAGCCTGAACTACAAAGCGAGACCCTGTCTCAAAACAAAACAAAAAACAAAAAACAAAAAACAAAAAAACAAAAAAAAACCCCAAAAAAACAAAAAACGATAGTAACTTAGAACATGAATTGTCTTCCATTTAACTTGCAATCATGTAATTCTCTTTACTAATTATAGGAACTCATTTCTGAGTTTTCTTGTTAAAGAGAAAACAAGGTTTCTTTCTCATTTTACTATTTTTCTGCATATTTTTAGGGAATATTCCAGCTTTTCTCATTCCAATATGGTGTGTCAGAACCACCTGCTAGATACCCAAATACATATATTTCTGTCTTTCCCTCTCTCCCCTTCTGTAAATTATATATGGGAAGGGGACTAAAGAACATATGTTTATTTAAAGCCCTTGAGAAACACTAAATCCAATAAACACACTCCAATCAGAAAATCCTGCATTCCTTTTTAAGCAAAATCCACTCATAGAAAAATAAAAAAGTAGAGGCGACAGAGAATTTGGAGACATGGACCACAACACAGAGAAAAAAAATAAACAATTTGGACTCTGTCCCTTGCTCGCGGATTGCTGGTTTCATGGGACTTGTCTCCATAGATGCAAGGTAAGTGCCCTGAATGAAGCCCTTGGCCACTGAACGCACAAAGGCAGTGAGAATTCTGCTCCAAGGAGATGCCTTCCACCCAGTAGGCCACACTGAGGAAGGGTTCCGGCACGAGTGCCCACCACATCAGTAGAGAGTGCTTAATCAGGAGCCATTTCAGGGATGAA
>PVIR01035364.1:0-17308 GCA_004026965.1 Petromus typicus | reverse complement strand
TTTCATGTTCTCTACCTTTATTTTATAATGAAAATAATAAATATTATACATTTTAATATTCTGGGTTTCTCATAAAATAGAAACCAGGCAGTATTTTAGTTTGCATGTCTGATGTACTCCATTTAAGGTCTCAAAGTGCATCTATTTTCCTAAAAATCACTCAAACTTATCCTTTTTATGACACAGTAATACTCCTTTGAGTATAAATATGTACGTTTTAATATGTTCACCTGTTGATGGACATACAGGCTGTTTCAAAGATTTAACTATTATGAATTGTACTACAATAAACATAGGTGTACATGTATCACAGCAATATGCTGTCTTTAAATCTTTAGTGAAGATATCTGAAAGCAGAATAGGTAGGTTGAATGGGATTTCTAGTTTAGTTTTTTGAGAAATTCCCATATTGATTGTACAGTGGTGGTACTAGATAGTACTGTCCTGCACCTCTCTAACAACTGTATCACTTTATTTATTGAAGACATAAACATTTTTCTCTGGGGTGAGATAGAATCTCAGTGTTATTTTAATTTGTATTTCTCCAACAGCCAGTGATGTTGAATATTTTTTCATTTATTTATGAATCATTTGTACTTCCTCTTTTGAGAAGCATCTGATCATTTTAGTTGCTTAATTTTTTATTGGGTTTCTACATATTGGGAGGTCTATTTTTTCTAGTTCTTTATATAACTTAAATATTAGCCTTCTGAGGAGTAGCTGGGAATTATTTTTCTCATTATGTAGGTTATCCCATTACTGTTTTGGTGGTTTCCTTTGCTTCATAGAAGCTTTTCAATTTGATATGACTTGGGTTGTTGATTTGTGGTATTATGTTTTGTGCAACTGGTATTCTGTTCAGAAAGTCTTTGCCTTTCCTTAAGTTTTCAAAAGTCTTAACTATTTTGTTTTCTAGCACATTATGTGTTTCTATTTTAATATTTAGATCTTTGATACACTTTGATTTTGTTTAATGCATTGTAAGATATACGGATCTGATTTCTATATTTGGTGTGTGGATAGCCAGGTTTCCTAGTAGCAACTGTTAAAAGGATCTCTCTTCCAGGATCTCTCTTTCACCTCTTTGTGAAAGACAAGATGACTATATGGACTTACAGTTGTTCTGCATTTTCGGCTCCACTTGTCCACACATCTGTTTTTGTACAAAAACTATGCTGGTTTTATTACTGTAGATTTGTGTATAGCTGAAAGTCCAAGACTGGTGTCACTTTCCTTGCTCTTCTGGTCCAAAATTGCTTTTGCTATTCTAGATCTCTTCTGGTTTCACACTAATTTTAGAATTGTTTTCTCTAGATTTGTGAGGACTGCTAGGATTTTGATTGGCATTGTTTTAAATCTGTATGATAGTTTTGTAAGTATGACCATTTTCATTATATTGCTTCCACTTGTTCAGCAACAAAAAATAACTTTTTTCTTCCTGATATCCTCTTTGTTCTCCTTTTTCAAAATTCTGGCTTTTTATTTATAGAAGTCTTTCACTTCCTTAGTTAGGTTAATTTCTAAGTATTTTATTTTTTTAGGTTAATTTCTAAGTATTTTATTTTTCTTGGAGGGCAGCTGTGTTCACCAATGGACTACCAAAGGGTTTTATTTTTCTTGATGCTATCATAAAAGGGGAATTATAGTGTTATCTAGTACCATCACAATACAAATTGAAAAGTAATTTTCTCTCACTGAGTTTATTATTGTTGTACAGGGACACTATTGACTTCTGAATCGTGCCAGGTAACCAGTTCAATATGTTAATTAACCAGTAATCCATCTAGGTAACCAGTTCAACATGTTAATTAATTTTTGTATCCTGCTATACTTCTGAGTTTGGATATTCATTCTGGAATTTTTTCAGTGGAATTTCTGGGGTCTTCTATGTAGAGAATCCTGTCACCTGAAAACAATAATTTAACTTCTTCATTCTATCCAGATTCTTTTTATTTTTTTCTCTTGCCTGATTGCTCTATGTAACATTTCAAGAATAACTTTGAACAGATACAGTGATGAAGGACATCTTTATTTATGATTTTAGAGGGAAATCTTTTAGCTTCTCTCCACTTAATATGATATTGGCCTCTGGTTTGTCAGAGACAACTTTTAGAACACAGTAAATTTTAAGGTAAAAGTGAGCAGAGGATAATATTAGAAATTTCAGATTTCTGCTCTTCCAACATTAGTCATTACATCAAGACATAACACTGAGTGCTAACTATCTGTAAACCATGTGCTAAGTGCTTTAAATATATTGTTTTGCTTCTTTCTACTTTCCTTTGAGTGAGATAGTCAGATTAGGTCATTTTACAGAGCAAGACAATGAGGCACAGAACTCTTAACCCACCTGCTCAAAGTCACAAGGGTAATATACGAAAGAGCAGGGCTTTGAATATTAGCCTGAACGACATCACAGCTGGCCATATTTAAGGCCATTTAGCATAGCCCTTCAGGTTTAGAGCCACCATGCTATGTTTTTCATTTTACAAACTCTGTATTTTCTAAAACATCATGTACTAAACGCTGGAACCTATACATTTTATGTTACATTATTGAAAAAAAGATCTTTCCTGATGTAAGTTAAGAATCTTGAGATGAGATTACCCCGTGTTACCCAGGTATATTCTAATGTGTCCCTGTGAAAGGGAGGGTTCTATTAGCTCATGGTAGGTTTAGAATGACATCAGTAAGGGATACTACTGATGTCTTGTCTGGATGTTATGAGGCCTCAATGTTTGCTCTGAAGGTGCTATAAGGATTGTGTTTAACTGAATAGGAGCCATGTCAGCTGAGAGGTAATGCCCTCTCTTCTTAAGGTAGGAGAAAGAGGGATCTGACCAAAGGGTGGTGACTGACTAATGTAAGATATACAAAATACACCTCTGTCTAAGGATGGGACCAGCTCCTTTGTGTAGTTTTTGCCCAAGGGCTTCCTGTAAGACTAGGAAGAAGCCACTGTCCAACTGAGAATGCATCCTTATCTAGCTTTATTCTGACTCAATTTTCCTCCTTCCTCTTTGCCCAAAGATACCCCTTCAGTCAAGCTCTTTTCCTAGAATCCATGTCTTGGCTTATTCTTTAGTGAATACAGCACAAGATATCATGTTAGGCTCCATTCATCCCAGAATCCACCCCTACCTTGATCCATCCCAAACTGACTTCCTCTCCTGCCTCATTTGCTTGAATGTGACACAGGTCTGGGTTTAGATACTACTCATCTGGAATAGAATGAACTTGAGAAATTCAATCCATAAATCCATTTAATTATTAGTATATGTGATCTGCTTTGTGGAAGACATTTATTTTTCTGGAGGCTTTTGGCAGGGGATATTAGTAAATCAGTTTCGGTATTGCTTCTACCATGCTGAATTTGAAAATACAGGGAACAAGGATGAGAATGCATTAAATCATTTGAATAATTCTATAAGCTCTTGATAATCTAAGAGAAACAATATTTTTCCAGTATTTCTAATTCTCAGCCAGTTAGAAGGCACTAATTCTCTAAAGTAATTTTTAAAATTTTAATGAGAGAACATTACTTCTTTGGGAGATGATGCTATAAAAGAATAAGGCCACATATTATAATTTTTACTGCACAACAACTCATATAAGAAGCTTCATTTATTTGCTGAAGACAGTGCTGGGAAAATGTTCTGTGAGATTTAAAAACCAGTCTTATCTTGAAACTAGAATGTCAAGAGGAAACAAGAATCAAAATAGCTCAGTCTATTATAAACAAACCTATGAAATAAATTCTTCTTGATACCTGTGGTATCACCAGAGGCAATAAAATTAATTTAATAATTAATTTTTCCATTTTAATCCTTGGAAAAGTTAAACTATAGTAAATATAGAGAAAACGTAGTGTAGCTTCTTCTCTAATATTTTTAACTGACATCTCCCAATACACCAAGCTTTACTGGTGGGAATAGAGCATAAAGTAACACAATAAAGCAAAAAAAAAAAAAAGAAAAAGAAAAAAGAAAAAATGAATTGACACTCAGAAATACAAGATATATGAGAAAATATGTGAAATATGTGTAGCCCTAACTCTTTCCTCTTCTGTTTTGTGGATCTCAAACTGGATGTGTTTTTGTTTTACAAATTTCTTAGAAAATGTGAGGCTGCATGTAAGCTTGTGAAAAGTAAAACAAATTTCTGACCAAGAAAGAAGCAATTAAATGCTTTGTGGGTATTTCTAGGTAATGTTATTTTTTCTCTTCTTTTAGAAATGGGAAAATATACTTCATAGAAAAAGATCTTGAGGGTTATGCTAAACCTTATAGAAATATGACTGTCATGGGAGGCTTCACATTGACATTAAAAATGTATTATCTTATGTGCATCCAGACATTTGAGATCTGTCCCTGGTTCACTACTTCTTCACTGTGACTTTGGGAAATCATTTATTGAGCCTTCTTAATTTGGAACATTAGGAAACTGTGATAATGGTAATAATGATGAGGGTGGTGATGTGAATCTTTGAAATAGTGGTGTTTCTTGAGTACATACCGTATGACAAGCACTGTGTAAAATATTTCCCAGACATCTCATAGTCTCTTCAAAAATCTGCTATAAGAATTTTCATCCTCATTTTATTGAATCACTATATTTGTGAAAAGCCTTTGGGTATCATACTTCCAGAAACTCAATCCTACTAACTTATCCAATAGAGAATTAAGTATTTCGTATGATAATACTCTCAAGTTAATGAAAAAATTCATGATGCCTTCAGGAGTCAACATATTGGCAGCACATCCTTCTGCTGTCCTTGTATTTGGCATATGTACTTTGATTGGCATATTAACTTGAAGCTTCCTGCTTAAAATGGCTACCACAGTGCTCACTTTAGCAGCACATATACAAAATGGCTACCACAGTTCTAAAATCACATCTTCTTACAGTATTGCACACTAGCAGAAGGAGCTATGCCTGCTCTGTGATCTCCTGTATGTATTATTGGCCAGAAATGAGTGATGTGTTATTCTCCAAAAAATCTCCCCCTGGAGGTACACATTTGATATTATTTCATTAGAACAAGTCCGATTACTCTTTGGGTCAAAGGAAAGGCTCTGTTACTCTTAACATAGACTGAAAAGAGCTCAACAAACTACGAGTGGATGCATGGTTGCTGACTGAACTTTCTAACTCATGAGTAAGGACAAAAACCCACATATTTTGTTTGCCAGAGTCAAAGGTAAGTGAGTGACAGCTTCCTGACTTAAAGCTAAATCTCTCTGATTCATTTTAATCTTTTCTGAAATCTTTCCCTTTATATTATTATATCTAATTTTGTAATAAAAAATATCCAAACAAAAGCCTGGATCATGTTAGTCTTGCAGGATACATTTTGGGAAGCCCTACAAACTGGAAATACAGATGAATTAAATTGTTTATCTCACTTTCTTAGGCATTTGGTCTTCTCTTACAAACATCTTCCACTTTGCAAATAACATTATTGTTCAGAGAAATCCGTAGTTCCTAGTCTTCCTACTGATTATACAGCAAATGCCAACCTCAAGGCATGATGCCACAACCTCTGATTTGTGATAGGAAGTCAGAGATTGTTCAAATCAACTTCCACAGCACCATCACCTTCTATGGATCAAGATAATACTTCAGAGCTTCATTAATACAGAATATGGCCAAACAGGCATATATGAGTCATGTGATTTCTGAAGATAAATCCTTCTTTGACTGAAGTGAAGCTATTCATTCCTTGAACATACCAGGAGAAACATAAAGTCATAAAAATATGCAGAAATGGAGAGGTTTGATAAGAAAGTATTAAAAATTAGAAACAAAAGTATTTATGAGAAACAGCTTAAAAAGCTGACAAACCACACAATTTAATTCATAAGTAAAAGTGAGCCTGTGAATAGTCTAAGATCAGGTCAGCGTACCTGTTTCTCTAAAAGTTGATGTAAATTTCATCATTCTTGTTTGGCAGAGTTATCAATTACTTAGTATTTATAGCACTTAATAGAAAACAGTTGAGATGGAGACATAGAGGCAATATAAACTATAATATTTAAAGATTTTTGTGTAAATATCAGGTCGTGTCAAGAAGATAGCACTTGTATTTTTCACAAGAACTACAGAAGCAAAACCTGGACAAAATGGGCTTAGTGAGTGCGGAGGAAGAGCCTTCTTCTTTCCTTTCCTTGTATCTACATGTGGTAGCTCTCCCCTGGGAAGCGCCTCACCCCTCTCTTCTCCCTCCTCCCTCCTTCCCAGGAAGAGGGAAGAACTGATCTCAGATAAGGAGTTGGAGAGAGAGAGAAGTCAGCCAGTGCTGTACAGTCTGTCTGTTTGTCTGTCTCTCTCTTTCTCTCAGTCCTTTCTCTTTCTGGCCCTCTGTCCCCCTCCTTCCCATCCATTCAAGTAGGATACCCAACCTGTTGTGTTCTCTTAGAGCAAACAGGATTTGCCCAGCAGGGGAGAGCTGTTTGTCCAGCTGTGTGGACCACTGGCCATAGCGATCTGTTAATAAACAAGTTTGTTGTCTTACTGGCCAAGCCAACATATCACCTAGAAGCCCTAAGATATGTTTTCTCACTTTTCTTTTCTCGTCAGTAATCTCAACTTCCTCAAATCCCATTTTGATCTCAATTGTATCTCAACTGGAAGAGGAAGCGTTGGTACCAGGCATCCCACATCTCAGCAGTGATTCTAGACAGTACTGCCCTAATAATTTTTGCTCTAATATGTAGCAAAGCCACATGGTGATGGAATGAAGTGGAACATGGGGTCAAGATAAGCATAGTGTTTTATTCCATTTAAAAAAAAAATCAAAAGCATTATATCGCCTTTTCATATGACAGGAATGACACAATTATAAGGACAAATTTAGGGATCAGAGGAGAGGTAACAATTTCAGGAACAAAGTCCTTCACTAGAAGAAAGAAATGCTTGGAACCCAGTGTACAAATGGAATAACTACCCAGATAAGAAGGGCCAAGATCACCCACTGGAATACAAAGGACAGAGGAGAACATGGTAGACATGATGCACTGCAGGGAGGGACAGGGAAGTTCTCTTTTAGCTGTATTTGTGTCATTAGTAAAAAGAAAAATCAAAGTACCTACCATAAAAATCTACACCAAACAGTAAATACATATTTAGGTTGAGGTTTATTGACCCCATCTAGCAAAAATTTATGTTCATCAAGTTTCCATGTGATTTCTTCAACCTTTAACCCAATGTTATACCCCCCATCCCTCTGTGCATTCTGTCCTATTTTTCTGGTTTTATTGTTAATTCTCTCACTGTACATTTATTTTTAACAATGGCAAATTCCTTTCAGATGGGTAATGGGTAAATGAGTAAATAAAATAAATGTACTCTAGTAAGAAAATATTACAGGAATTCTTTATAATATTTATACTAAAATATGAAACAATGAAGATAATTTGTATCCCACTGTAATTTTCTGCATGAAATTTTGTGAGGTATAATTCTGTTTTTGGAGCAGAGGTATAATTCTAGTTGTCTTTGCTGACAACCCAGAATCAGAGACAAATGTAAGGATCTTTTCAGCCCCTCACACTAGACCTGCCTGAGAAGGTTTGCATAGAATAGTAATAGATTTCTTAAAGAATAATTTATAAATGCTTACTTTTGCTTCTCATTTTCATGCTGAAAGACACAGGCAAGTAATCACCAAGAAGCTCACTGTATGTTGTACTATATTAAAATAAGAAAATAATTTTGAAACAAAGATACTGTGACACCTATGAGAATACAGTTAACAAGGTTTCATTGTTTTCCATGATTTTTTTTAATCTTTCATGCTGTTATGAAAAGTAATCAGAGAGAATTACTGGAATAAAAGTAGCTAGATTGGAGAGTCTTAGTGGCAAAAATCAGGAATATTAAGGGAAAAGTTGTGGGATGGCAGAACCTAGTATCTCCTTGGGACTCCAAATCATTTGATGTTTATGTGATAAAGTATCCATTAATAATAAAATTACTTGCTTCCTTTAAATACAGACTTGGAGAAAAACTTTCTGGTAAAATGTCTAATTTGTTTACAACTGGAACATATTTAAAGAAAAGAAATTATTTCTAGAGTGCAAGAACACAAAAACTTTCACTCCTCTGACAAAACTAGCTTTCACATCTTTTCTAGATTTTATTCCTTTCATTTATCAGATGATGGGCAGGATCAGTAAATCAATTCTTGCTTCATAGACCCAGGAGGCAGAGTGACTTGCCTAATACTATGAAAGCTGGGAGAGATTCTCTTTTCTCAGCCTTCTCTTGACTCTCCTACAACCTCACAGCATAATAATTGCTAATACAATTGAACCAGTCTGACCTGTTGGTGCAGCCACTGTAAAGGAACATTTGGCAGTAGCTGCTGTTCTTTGACCCAGCTGCTGGGTACTTAAGATAGGAGTTGGCACAAACCTGAATCTTACCTCATTCTCAGATTCTACTTCCTTGCTTATGAGCAGTACAAGGAACACATTAACCCAGGTTCTCAGTTCTGGTGCTTTTTGAAATATCACTGCAGCCTTAAAAGGCACTCTGTGCTATTTGGGGTTTTGTTGTATTTTAGGTTGCCCCTGAGCTCAGCCTTGATCTCACAGCAATCCTCCTGCCTCTGGCTTTCAAGTTTTGGGATTACAGGTACAAGACACCACCACACCTGGCACTGTGGTATATGGTTCTGATTGCTGGTGGGTGTGAGTCTCCACACCCGGCATTGTTGGATGTGGTTTCCAAGACTGAACCTGGGCCTTTGCACTTACAAGGCAAGTGCTGGAACTACTGAGGAAAATCCCTGGCCACTCTGTGCTATTTTTGAGCTGACAGTAGACTTACATGCTTAGGACTACTTTTGTTAAGTCTAACCTGCACCTTTGACTTCTATGGGGAAATTTTTTATTTTGTTTTATTCCTAGGCAATAATTCAACTAAAAGTAAGGTGATTATTCGATTTCCCATTCATCATTCCATAAGAAACTCACAGAATTGGGAGCACAGGACCATAGAGTAGAAATCAACAATTTCTGGATGTCCTGCATCACAACATTGTGCAATCTTCTTGACCCTTTACCTATAAGCATACATATATCTATTCCTAATATTTGAGGCTTCTATGGCCCATTTGACTATGCCAAAACTTAGATTAGGTGGTTAGAATTAAAGGATGAAATGTTTTTAGATTGTAGCCTTCTATTGGGCTCTATATATGGTCCTGGTCATGTCTTTCTTTGCTACAGTTCTTACCTATCCTTCTTGCAAGCTGGGCTAATTGATCTCTTCCATTACCAAAAGCTTGCAGGAAAAATAGGTAAAAACTGGCAAAGAAAGACATGAAATATTTGAAATCTCACCTTTCATTCAATTACTATTTCAGAGAAAGATTTCTAGATATATCTTGTAACTAGTCTGCTATTTAAGCAACAAACTTTAATTTCAAATTAGAAAATTTTTTATTCATTTGTTAGACAGCAACACAATTTAGTAGCTGAGAGTAGTTATCTTAAAAAATGCATTTTTATAATAATTGCTGGGAAAGAATTTTCACTCTGGAACATGCTCTAAGATAGTGTCAGATTCTTTGGTAAAACTAGCTAACAAACTTTTTACTCAGAAAATATTTTTTGGGTCAGCTTGTCCAAGCTCTATCATAAGTTCAGATACCCAAAACAATCACATCAAATTCTATAAATCCAATTCTACCAATGACAATAATGCTATCTAAATTCATTTTTGCTATTATACAAGTCATCCATATTATTAAGTTTTAGAAACAAAGATGAAATTAGGCAAATGGCATACTACCAATCTAATTGGTCAGACAAATTTATAGCTAATATTAGTGCTGAATAAATAGGGAGACATAAAAAGGACTGCAGGTATATTTTGGTAATTCATTAACTGCTATAAAAGAAAATACTTCAAAGCTGAGTGTCTTTTATTTTACCTGTAATTTTGTGGTCAAGAATTCCAAGGTGTCTTGAAATTCTCACTTATAATCTCTTAAAATATTGACCTGGTTACCTGAGGTTCACTTCCAAAATGGTTCAGTTAACCAGGGAATCTTCTCCATTTGGTCTGAGCTTCTCAAAACATGGCTGCTGAGTCCTGGGAGGTCACCCTAACAGGAAGCATCCAAGCAATAAAGATTCCTAAAAGCAAGGCAGGGACCCCCCCCTAATTTCTTCCAATCTAATCCTATTGATTGCAAATGAAGGGGCCCTTAATTCTTCAGTATAAAAGGGAGTGAAAAAAAAAAAGAACAGCAAAAATGTGTCAGCTGATTAAATCAGTTGTCGGGATGCCCTTTTAGGACCCAGCAATCACACTTTGAGAAACCCAAAGTTTAAATAATCTAGGACCAGGAATTTAGTTCAGTCGTTCTGACATCTGTACTGCAAGTATAAGCTTCTGAGTTCCATCCCTGGTACCAAACAGAATATAAACAAGCAAACAAAAATCTCAAACGTTTAAATAATTTAAAGAAAAAAAAATAAAAGAAAAATGATAGGAAATAGGACAGTGACTTTATGGAGATGAAAACAGATGTGGGGAAATGGGAAGGAGAGTAGAGAAGGGGAAATAAAAATTACTGAGTTGCAATATATTTATGTTCTAATTCCCAACAGTGAACGCATTTATTATGTGTCTCAAATATGTACTAATTAAAAAGAATGTATAATGATCTTTGGAAGACTTTATTTTGAAACTTTTACTTATGTGATTTTCATAGGTAAAAAGAGCAGAGTGTATATTTCCAATAGGCCCAAATAATATTTGTACTTCTAGTGAATTTCTTAGAAGATTTGAAGAGATTGTTTTATTAACATTAATTTCTAGGACAAAATTCTTCATCTGCTGTTTTAAACCAGGGCTATTGTGTCCACAACCAGATGTCTTAGCATAAGTAGTCTAAAAAGGATCATATGAGTTGTTGAAGTAATTCTAATGCAAATTCTCATTTTTTAAAAAAATAGAATTGAAAGAACCCAGCTTTATCAGAAAGCAACTCAGGAAAGAAAAAATGATACCCATAAACAATGATGTATCAATTATTTATGTAAATGAATATATGCTTTTGTTTTTTACTAGAGTCATGTGGATAAAAAGAAAGAAACATGGTTTAAACACTACACGTAGTTTTGAGAAGTAATATTTAATTGCCTGTGGTCTTTTTGACCTTTGAATTTTCTGGAGTATTCTCAATTCTACTGACCTTTTCTTTTGTTTTCTTTTAAATCATGCAGTTTAACTTACCCTTATTTAAAGAAAACAAAATCTACACAGATTGGCAAACTGCTGCAATAATTGTTTTTACCTGTATGAAATGTGTTAAACAGGGTTCAAGAAATTGAATACAACCAAGAAGGAGAGGACAACCTCAGAAGTAATGTTTGTTGTTGTCACTCCTGGCCAGTTGCCTCTTACACCTCAGTGTGCACATTAATCCTGTTAAAATGTAAACCGTGAGGCTTTTACTCAGTAAGTCCTTGATGGGGCTGGCAATTTTGCAATTTCTAAATCCCCCAGGAAGAGCTAATGCTTCTGATTAACAGGTTACATTCTGAGTAATGAAGGAATGCATTAATTTAGAAATAATTGGGCTTTTCTAGAAGAGGAAATCTCAGGAAACACAGTCAGAAAAAGCTGCTGTAGGATTACAAGGCATTCTAAGAGTGATATGTTTAAAATATTTTAAACTTTTCTTAACTTGTTTGATTTTTAAAATTCCATGATTATTCATGGCAAAATTTAAGAAAATAATAAAATATTAGAATACTATAAGACTTTATTTTATAACCTTTTTTTTTTTTTTTGAGACAAGGTCTCGCTTTGTAGTTCAGGCTGGTCCTGAGCTCAGCCTCAAACTCAGCAAACCTCCTGCCATGGCCTCCCAGGTGCTCGGATCACAGGCGTGAACCACCACACCTGGCACTGTGGTATGTGGTACTGATGGCTGGTGGGCGCCAGTAACCATGCCCAGCATTGTTGTATGTGGTTACTGGGTACCAAATCCAGACCCTTGCACTTACAAGGCAGGCGCTGGAACCACTGAGCTAATCCCTGGCCCTATAATGAATTTTAATGAACCAAATGGGAACTACAACTATATTAGCTGAATAATCACAAATAATTTTTTTTCCTTTTGAGACAGGGTCTTGCTTTGTAGTTCAAACTGGGCCAGAGCTCACTATGTAGCCCAGGCCAGCCTCAAACTCAAAGCAACCCTTCTGCCTCTGCCTCCTGAGTGCTAAGACTACAAGGGTGAGTCACCACACCTAGAAACAATCACAAATTCTTGATGAGGTAAAAAATAAATTTTCCTGAGAATGGAAACAAGTTATGGTTTCTTTTTCTTCCAGGCTTCATATAAGGGGAGCAGTTGTGCCTTCGAACCCACCCTGATTTACTGCTTTACTACAGACCCCAAAGCAACACGTTAACTGAGGATAGATTGAAACCTCTGAAACTCGCACCAAAATAAGTTTTCCTCCTTGTATATTATTCAACTCAAATATTGGCTGAGGAAAAGAACTCAAGATTTTGTTCTTTTTTTAAATTGAATTTATTGGTACATTTTAGGTACAACCTATAGTCACATTCCTCACTAAGAATTTGTACCTGTACATGAAGTATCTTGATTCTTATTTTTCCCATTCTTACACTCCTCCTTCAACACTTCCCACTGTGTACATTAGATTTTTTTGGTCTGACCTTCAGTCTTTTTCTTTTCACTTGACCCCTCCTTATTTTCCCTTCCCTCTTGAATATTTATTCCTATTTCACAATAAGTATCATAAATTCCTTACTGGAAGATAATCATATTTTGCACCACTAGCCAGGTAAAGGGAAATAAATAGATTTTTAAAATATTATTAATACAAATTTGTAGTACATAGTGATTATATTCATCACAGGGACTGGGTTCATGTATACAACACATATTAATTCTTTTTGTAAATTTCCTACTCCTCTATTCTCTATCTTCCAAAAAAAAAGTAAAAATGGATTTTCAATATTCTCACCTGTTACTAGCAGTGAAGAACACAAGATGGACTTTTCATCCCTCCACCCACTAACCACTAAATAATATAAAATCTCTTTAAGAGAGAGAAAATTTTCTCTAATAGATAGAAATAACAGCCTCAAATTATAGTTCTATAGAAAAACTGAATACAGGGCCAGGGAGTTAGCTCAGTGGTTCCGGCGCCTGTCTGGCAGGTGCAAGGGCCTGGGTTCGATTCCCCGGTAACCACATAACAATACTGGGTGTGGAGACCCACACCCAGCAGCAACCAGTACCACATCCCACAGTGCCAGGCATGGTGGCTCACGCCTGTAATCCCAGCACTCGGGAGGCAGAGGCAGGAGAATTGTGATGTGAGTTCGAGGCTGAGCTCAGGGCCAGCTTGAACCACAAAAACGAGACCCTGTCTCAAAAAACCTAAAAAAGAAAAAAAAAAAAGAAAAGAAAAACTGAATACAAATAAAGTCAAGCATTTTGTGTGATTACTCTGAAAAATCACCTTAATGTTCTTGCATATTCTATACAACTGAAGACCAGTATGTGATGGTGATCTATAATCCCTCTTTTTCTTAATTTCCTGAATGATTATATTTTACTAGCAGATTTTTTCATTTATTCTATTAGCTTTTCATAGATAACAATATTCTTTAAGTGCAAAAAAATAAAAAACAGAAGAGAAGAAAAATATCTTTACTATAATGAAGTGAGTCTTAGTCAAATGGTGTTTTCACTTTTGTGTAATTCCTTCCCTTAAATGTGAGTGAGATCTGTATTTAAGTACACTATGTGACCAAGTATACATGGTTATACTATGTAGCACTGTTACATCCTTGTTGCAATAAAGCTTTCTATAATGGTTTTGAAGAAGCAAAGGTCCATATTGTGAGTGGTCTAATGGACAAAACCATGAAAGAAAGAGCCGAGAAAAATAGCTAGGAAGAAACTAAAGTCCTCATTTTGACAAGCAGTGAATGACTAAATATTACCAACTATATTATGTTAAAAAAATATTTTCTCCAGTCAAGATTTCAGATAACAGTTGAGTCCAGATTGCAATGTGATTGAACCTTTGTGGAGTGCTCAGTTAGGCTGCTCCTGGAATTCTGACATATGGAAGATCTGAGATAATAAATGTACATTGTCTTAAGCCACTAAGTTTGTGGTATCATTGTTATATACAAATGAATAATTGAAGTTCTGTTTTTATACTGGAAAAATTTGTGAATTAGAATTTAAAATTTAGCATATTATTTGACTGTATGTATGCTATTTGTATTTAAAACACAAATTCTCACCCTCAGTGCTAATTGATATTTTAAGTCACACATCTGTATATTTGATAAATGTTGGTGTGGAGGACTTCCCTCTGCATTATGGATTCTGGTTCTCCATCTAACTGATGCCAATAGTACTCAATATCTTCAAATTATCTCCAGAAGTTTCCAAATGTTCTTGGGAAATTGAAAAAAAAAATCCCATCCTTCTGAAAACCAGTGATGTAGGAAAACATCTTCATTTACCTCTGAACTGCATTTGTTCACTGCAGTGACTATTTCTCATGGGTAATAGCATTAAGACCTTTTAAATATGTGATTAAACATGAAATGACTAGATGGTTGTTTTTGAATTTGTGAAATGGCTCAAACCCTGTTAAGTAAAAAGAAATTCAATGGCTTTTAACACAGAGAGAAAAAGGTTGATAATAGTAAATAGCTTCAATTGATATTTATACAACTTTTTAAAAACTAATACTAATTATAGTGAATGTTGCCAGATTTCCAGACTAATGATTATAGTTATAGGCTTCCAAATAAGGGTTGATTTAAACCCTCCTTTAAAACAATGTATTTTAAAAGGATGAAACAAAATTTATAAAGAATTTTCTGAGGAATAATTTGATATTTTTCTCAGGATCTCATAAAGTTGTACATATATACCTCATAACTACTGATTCCCACCAGCCACTGCAGTCCAACCACCTGTTAGCTGCTAAAATGACTTGTAGAAAAAGCCATTATGCATGAAAAGATATAAGTAGACATTGAAAAGGGGACAAAATTAGGTCATAGAAGATGTAATCATAAGGCTAGAAAGTTCTGAAGAGCTTACCCAAATTAAAAATAATTCATTGGAACATAACAAGATAATGAAGTCAAAAGAACAAAGATACAGTGGAAAGTATGGCATTCCCAATGATAGCAACAAATTGTAACATAAATATATAAATAACAAGCATGAACCAACCTGTAAAATACTGCTCAGGGTCAGAGGATCTGACTCAGGGTCAGAACCTGTGTGAATATAGACATATATCTCCAGAGAACAAAGTTCAATTTGTAGAAATGTGAAATGATCTTACATTTATTTGGAAGTTTCCATCGCATGGGTGAACTTCTAGCTGAAATGGAAATAGGCATTTCTTTTTCTTTAAACTGATTTTATTTGTACACTTCATACATACAGTATGATCACATTTAACACTAAGAATTTGTATCTGTACATGACACATCTTGATTCTCATTTTTCCCCTTTCTCCTGTCCTCCCTACAACTACCACCACCTACATACATGAGCTTTATTTTTTTACTATCAAATTTTTTCTTCCCCTTCTTTACTTTCCCACTCTACCCTTTCCCTTTTCCTTTTTCGTATTTTCTTATTTCACCTTACCTGTCATACATTTTGGTGTTCATTTACACCTCTGGTTTTTCGTACTAGAGAATAGATACAGTACTTACATATATGTGTCTTTTTTAGTAAACAGACATTTCTAAGAGAAATAAATAATTTGGTTAAACTACTTAAAAGTGAAACATGAAATTATCTTATTAGATAACTTTGACAATGTATTAGCATTTATTATAGAAATAAAAATAAAATTTTATGAGGAAAATAAAGCAAAACAAAAATGCCCGAGAAGCAAATGTTTACATTTTGGAATATCTCTTCTTAAAGCTTTTTAAAAAAGTAAGCAAGGCTTTAAAATAATTAAAATCATTTATTGATTTGCATGATCATACCAATATTCTATATTTCATAGTATTGCTAGTAGCTTTACAATATAATATCATATAAGTTTTATACTTTATTCAAAACCTGTATACACTTGTTGCTTTTAACTTTCACTATTTTGCCAAACCACAATAAACATTCTTTGCTGCTCATCTTAGCACATAATCTTCATTTGTATGAAGTTCTCTTGTAGATGAAACAAACTGTAGCTCAGATCTCATACATGTTTCTAATATTACTTCAGAAGACACTGACAAATTCTTTTCTCCGAAAGGTACAAAACGACACTTCCTCTAGCTCAACAATTATCTTAATTCCTGCCAATTTACCATTTGATGAGTGAAACTTGATGGTACTGGCAGTGCTGCAATAAAAATCTCCTTTTACACAGTTAATGGGAGAGGAAATCAAGAGCAATCTCCCTGGAAGACAATTTTTAGCAGAGCATTAAGACCTTTGAGAATGTCCATTCTCTTTGACTTTCTGGGAACTTATCCTAAAGTAACAATTTAGCATATGAAGAAATAATTGTATCCGAGAATGTTTGTCTCATTACATTCTTAATAGCCAAATTGTGTAATCATTCTCATTGTCTAAAAAACAAGGGTTGCATAAATTATGGCATATCTATTAAAATCATTAGGAAAGAATTAAATCAATGTTGACAAATATAAAACCTGAGTCCAAAAAATGATGGAAAGAAATGTATCCAGGCTGTCAGAGCTGCTGTGACACCCACTTCCACACCCTGCTGGAGCTGTGCAGTGGGACTACAGTCATGTGACTACTGATGGTTCACTTTTCTTGACCAGAAGGTACATGTCCCCTCTAGCTCATGTGTTGGCAAATGCAGAGGAGATTCTCATGAAGAAGACACAACTACTGAATGTCCCAAATACCCAAGCTGAAGGAGAATCACTACTAAAGGTGTTTTTCTAGGTACTAGGGAACAAAGCATAGAAGCAGAAAGAGAGATACAGTGTGGAGTGACTCCCCCACCTAATAATAATTAAATAATCATATCTATAAAATAATGCAAATCGCTTCAGATTACATTCTCAAAGAATAAAACCGTAATCTCTTTTTTAAAATCACAGTTCACTTACTGGAAATCCAAGGATAAATGGAATATTTATCAAAATTTAACCAGTTGTTTCTGATATGAACTAAATAAACTCAGAGCTTCCTTTCGTCGTGCTCTCTCTTTTCCTCTGAAAAATTCCTACGCTTTTCCTCCTGCATTATGTTGCCAGGATTAGGAGAAGTTTCTGGTCC
>PVIR01035363.1:0-16532 GCA_004026965.1 Petromus typicus | reverse complement strand
TGGTGGGTTGCAGGGCTGCAGATTTGGCTTAAAGCAGGGCAGGGTATGGAGGGAGGGCAGGGGACCCAAATTGTTGTTTCCTAGAGGTAGCTTTTACCAGCGAATGAGAAACTCCAGATTGCAGAGGGTCTGAAACTTCAAACAGAGAAGGGCCTTGTGCTTTTCTCAGACATCAGAGAGCCTGGCACTGTGCCCAGCAGGTAATGCCAGCAGCCTGTGTGGCTGTCCTTTCCTGAAAGCTGTGGAAACCGCTGCTGGCCTGAGATGTTGGCTGTAGCCCAGCTTCACTAGGACACTTTCTGCTCTGGAGGCTCAGAACAGATGCCCAGGATGTCTGGCTCCTTTTTCTGCTTCTCCCTGGAACTTGGATTTGGGGGCCAGGTAGTTACAAGTATCCCAGCACCCAGAGATCAGTAATTATTTAAGAGCCGACAGCTAGTATGTTAGTCATGTGATCACAGGGTCTTCCTGGATGACAGCAAACCTCTTTCTCCTTTATTTTTTGTATAAAACAACACTTTGTTGGTACATTTTAGGTACACATCACGATCACATTCAACAATGAGAATTTGTACCTCTACATGATGTATCTTAATTCTTATTTTTCCCATTTCCCTGCCCTCCCCACAACCCCTATGCCCTCTGTACATAAGCTTTGCTTACATTTTTTGTTTTTACCATAAAATTTTTTCTTTCCCTTCTTTACTTTCCCCTATCTTCCCTTTTTCTTTATCCTTTGAATATTTTCTTCGTATTTCACAATAGCTATCATACATTTTGGACCTCATTTACATCTTCAGCTTCTCATACTAGAGAAACGACATGGTATTTATACACCTGTGTGTGACTTATTTCACTTGTGAGTATATCCTCAAGGTGAATCCATTTAAGTGTAAATGCCTCTAATTTATCATTTTTTATGGCTGAGTAGAGCTCCATTTTTAAAAAACCTTACATCTTTTTTATCCAGTCTCTAGTTGAACCTTCTCTTCTCTGAACCTAATCTAATTTCCTTGCAAAGGAGATTTCTAAGTGGTGGTTTTGAATTAAAGAATGTGCTACTATCAGAAGCCCCCAAGTTTCCCTATGCGTTGGTGTGAAGAAGTAAAAGGCTCCAGGCCGGTCTTATTCCCAGGCCTAAGCTCACAGGCTCTGGAATGTTTCTGGCAGGAGGGTGTGGATTTCCCTGTCTGGCAGCCGTGGGTGGCTGCCAATCAGCATATGTGATCATGGCTTACGAACTGGACACAGGTGCCTGCTGGGCTGGTTTCAGGGTGGAGCAGCAGGGCTGGAAGTACCATCGCCCTCTTTCTTCCCTAGTCCACTCTCACCCAGCTGCGATGGTTACCTAGTTCACTTCTGCACTGAACACCTGTTCTCACTCTCTTTTCTGCTCCCCTTCAGCTTCAAGGTAGAGCGAGTGTCGTTTGTAAAGAACATCAGAACCTTGAGAATGCTTTTCAAAAATGCTGTGGATAAATCAGAACGATCTGAGCAAAAAATTTAGTGGGATTCACTGATTCAGTATTTACTTCCACCCTTCCTTGCTCTCAGCACACTTCCGTTTGCAAGGCGTGTTCCACAGGGCTGACGTTGCCCAATTCCTTCAAAGCAGCTCTGTCTCGCCTCTGACATTTTATACATGCGGAGGCTGAAACCTGTAACAGTGAACTGACTTCCTGAGATTGTAAACAAGAGTCTAGATAGACTGAAATGAGATCTGAGGCTTTAAAGCTCCTAACTTTAAATAAATATTCCTTTCTTTGCTAAAGAAGACAGTGCTAAGTAAATTAGACATCCTAAGAGACTTGATTGTCCTGTCCTGTAGCACATAATTCAAATGTTAAATATATTATTGGTTTTTTAAAAGGTGTCTGTAAATTGAACATTCCCATGGTGTCTCAGTTGTAAATGTGAAAGGTGATTCTTTTATGAGCTTATTGCCTGTGGTCTTTCCAGTATAAGAAAATCTGAAATTTCGTAAGTTTTCTTTTTATTTTTCATTAAAGTGCATGTGTGTGAATTTTTGTAGGTGATTCTTTTAATTGCCCAGTGCTAGGCAAGTGGAATAGATTTAGTTTTTAATCTGTTCTGATATTTTCCTAGGGTTGAGCTTCAGAAAATGAAAATATCCCGGCCCAAGCCTGAAGTGGGTAAATACACAATGATCTTCCACACTAGAGACAGAGGCAACGAGGTAAACATGGAAAGGTGAGTTCTGGGTTTTTGTCTGGTTACCTGCCGCTGGTCCCTTCTTTCAAAAGGGGCCTGTGCTGAATTTCATCAGAGAAGCAAGTTCCTTTCATTGAAAGCTTTTTGTGAAGAAGTTTCTGAACAGAAACAAAAGTAGGGACAGCGGTACACAAAACCCTCCCTCCTCATGTACTTGTCCCTCTTTCCTTTCCTCCTCTACTGGATTATTCAGAAGTAAGTCAAAGGTGTCAAAAATTGTGTGTGAAGATCCTTCTGGGTGCATCCTTGAAATATAAGAAGTCTTCCAAAAAGAACTGCGGTTCCATTATCAGACTCAGCATAAAATGAGCAGTACTTCCAAAATGTCAGTGAATGTCAGGTTTCCCTGATCATCCTATATAGGTGCTTTCTAGTTGAAAGAGTTGGTTTGTTCAGTGCAGTATGTCGCTATGATCTACACAATATTCGGACGATCTTTTTAAATCTAGATATTCCCTTGCCCTTTTCTCCCTTGTGAATTATTTGATAACCACACACATTCAATAGAATGCCTTACTTTATGAATTTTTGCCAGATGCAACCTGGTGGTGTAATTTAATACCTTCCTATAAATTTTCTGAAATTTTTTTAAAAAATAAGAGTTAGATTTCTGTAAGCTTGCACAGATTATGGATACTGTTTGGGGCCAGAAAAACCTCACTGATGGCATTGTTTCCCTGCTCTGTCACTCAGGAGGTGGGTGGGTATTTTTAAAATTATTATTATTATTTTTGAGACAGGGCCTCGTTTTGTAGTTCAGGCTGGTCCTGACCTCAGCCTCGAACTCAGCAGTCTCCTGCCTCTGCCTCCCGAGTTCTGGGATTACAGGTATGAGCCACCACACCTGGCACTGCTGTGTGGTACTGATTGCTGGTGGGCGTGAGTCACCATGCCTGGCATTGTTGTATGTGGTTACTGGGGATCAAACCTGGGACCTTGCGCTTTCAAGGCAAGTGTGGAACCACTGAGCTAAATCCCTGGCCCCTGGTTGGATCTTTGTTGAGATGTTGGGATAGATCTTGGGTTCCTGTTGTCAGCCTGCTCCACCCGTGGTCGAGGCCTCACTGATTTTTCACCTGATGACTCTGAGCACCCACTGATGCCTTTTGAGAAAATGTATTAATCATCCAAACAGTGTTATTTAATGGAACGTTCATCCTGCCATTTCTTTGCTCATTACATTTTTCTCCAAAGCAAGACTTGTCCTCTTCATCTGTTATTGTGAACCTTAGGATACAGTTTTCATCAGAGAGGAAGAGTAAAATTAGGAGAGAATCCAGCACTGATGTGCCATTTTCCTGAATAATAAACTGGGATGGCCTCGCCTCTCAGGAGGTAGTGAATGTCCTTTTTGATACTCAGGTTGTCTCATCTTCAGCCAACGGAACCTTCTCCCAGCTGGCTCCTGAATCCTTTCATCGTAACTATGGTGGTCTTTGAGCGTTTCCTGTCTTGTGTGCTGGGCCCAGGAGTTGGCCCCTTTCCTGGAAGATAATCCAATTCTTTTGTGGCGTGGATTCAAGAATACTTCTTTGTTCTGAACTTTTCCCTGAATTTTAGAACGGTATTAAAAACCTTTGAACCCCTTTCTTAGAGACTGCCACTCCAACACAATAGCTATTTCATTTAGTCTATCCCAATCTTTGTCTATAGGCGTGTGTTTTTCTCTTTAAATTCTACAATTTATTGAATAGTGACAAAAAACTACTTATAAATTGAATAAGTATGGCGATTCTTGACACTTTGGGCCCAGTGGATGCCGATCACCCGTGTGGCCCCTCAAACCATCCTCTCCTTTTTCACCCGACTGCACCGTACGTAGTAGAGCTTTCCAGAATGGCTGTGATAGTGCTGTTTGCCCATGTTAACTGTCTTCTATTGATTCTTATTTTTACTTGAATCCCTACACAAAAGAGTGTGTAGTTTTTCAACTTTATATGAAAGGCCACACCCTACATCTTCTCCCCCGGCAGTGTCCAGCTGAACATTGTGCTTCCTCTCCCCATTGCTGTTGTTTTCATGGCTGAGACACCAGACACCTGTTCCTTTCATGGCTCACTTCTCTCCCCACTGTCCCCAGACACGGAACTCCCCTTACCACACTGGGGGGTTCACAGGTCCCCTGCAGGTGGGATGTCATCCTGTTGTGTCTGGGGTCCTGAGGATGGTGACTTCTTCACCATTGGCCCCCACGTCTTATGTGGACTCAGCACATGAGCACATGACTGCAGTTGCTGTCTGTTACCTCCAGGGGAAAAAGCAAGCCTTTTTGGCTACGAGAAACCCAATAAGTGCAATCATTTATTATATGTTGATGCTGAATTTCTATACTTTGGCCTCATTTTGGGACAAGGCAAAAAGCAGAGGCGATGCGTGCCTAACTATTTTGTCTCTCACACTTGCTCCTTCTGTCTTTAGGATGAAGCTCTTGCACCAGGTGTCGCGGGTCTGGAAAACAGACGGCTTGACGAGTTGTTCTTATAAATTACTGTCTGTGGAACACAATCCTTTATACATCAACGTCACCGTGGATTTCTGGACTGGGGTATGACCCTGAGTCTTTGGTCATTTGAGAAACTGATTGCAATACTTTTGGTTGAGAGACTTTCTCCCTAGTAGCACATGTGGAGAACTTGTCACAGCCTCTTATTGCGCTGAATGTTTCCTTTTTGTATTTTCTTAGCAGAGCTCCTGGTGATAATAGAACGTAAAACCATTGTAACAAGACAGGTTTCTTTGTTGTTTTGATCACGTAGGGTTACATATTGTCATAGGTACTTGAAGGACAGTATAAAAAGACTACTCCAAGGATATCATGAAAGCCACCTGAAAAGGAAGGGGATTGATTTCAGGTTGAAGTGATGAATAATGACATAAAAGCTCACAGACAGTGGGATTGCTGAATGTCTCAGAGAACCGGAATTGTTCTCACTGAAGTAAGAAAGGTACGAAGACGTGTTCACTGCTCATTTGTCCTGCGTGGGATGTGTGGAATGGTGGGTCCTGGGTGAAATGGCCGTGGAAGAGGCCACAGAAGATGCTGTGAATTTAGGAATGAAGAAGTGGATGGGAAGTTCGAATGAATTGGCGTCAGTGTCTCTGTTCGTCCTCGTAGTGGATGCTGCCTGGCCAGATATGCCTTCCTGCAAGCACCCAGCAGACAGTACATTTACTACTAGTTTTTAAAGCATTTTGTACGATAATTTTATACATGTAGGATGTGATTTAACAGTTTATAAATTGCATAATAACTAAGAATACATCTATAAAGTACCTCTGTGAAAAGTTTCAGGTGCTCAGTCTTGTTTTTTCCTGTCATTGAATGCCGCGGTTGGATTCATTTCGAGACACATTATTTTAAACAGTTTTAAAAAATATAACAAATGAAACGAAACCCTCTTGCTTTCTCTCATCTTTCTGTTCCTTTCCCTGCTCTTCTGTGCAGGGTCCTACACATTCAGCTCTGGGGGGGGCGCCCCTGTCTCTCATTCTGTTCTGAGGATTCTCTGGGTTCTTGTTCTTATCATCCTTTTTTTTTTTTTTTGAGACAGGGTCTTGCGTTTTTTGTGGTTCAGGCTGGACCTGATCTCAGCATTGAACTCAGCAATCCTCCTGCCTCTGCCTCTCAGATGCTGGGATTACAGGTGTGAGCCACCACGGCCACACTGTGGTATGTGGTTCTGATTGCTGGTGAGTGTGAGTCTCCACGCCCAGCATTGTTGTATGTAGTTACCTAGGATCGAACCCAGGGCCTTGCACTTGCAAGGCAGGCGGAACCACTGAGCTCTTGTGTCTGTCCTTTTCCATAATCAACAGTAGGAGAAGCAGGGTGCCCCCGGAATGCACATCCTTGGCTATGGGACAGGCAGCATCGGGGCCAGCCCTCGAGGGGGCCCAGGGTTGGGAAGCCTTGGATGTGGGATGATGGTGGGGCTTTGGACCTGACCCCGGCTGTGACAGTGACTTGGGAGAGAAGCCACCAGTCCACTGAGCTGCTTAGGGACGTGTGGGGGAGGGGAGAGAGAAAGGATGGTCGGTGGAGCTGTTCTCTTCCTGGGTTGGCACTGCAGTGTACGTGTTGTGTCTGTTTGAGAGAATGAACAGCCACATCAATAAAGCAGGAATGGACATTCTTAAGCAAGTGTTGTAATGTATCTGTCCCGCAGGAGCCCTCAAGCCACAATCGTTACATGGCACCCTCACTGTTAAATCATAAAGCAATAGGTGCCAGCCAATCTCCTCCCAAATGCAGAGAAGGCAAAAACAGTTGAGGAATACCCAAAAAAGACAGGTAAAATCCCTACCCAAGTAGAGAAGGAGAATTTGAAAGGACAGTGCATCTCACAGACATGATGGACTTACCTAAAGACTAGGTGGGTGTGCATCCCATTCAGTCCAGGGAATAATAGTTGGGACTCTTTTCTTTATTCAGCAAAACAGTACTAATTGTTTTTCATAGTTTTGGCCCAATGGGGCTCAATCCTAGGAGACATGCTCATAGGCTTTAGTGGAGAGAACTTTTCCCTTTCCTTCTTCCTCCTTTCTGCAGAACTTTCCCCTGGTGCTATTCTGACCCACTCCTTCATTGTCAAGGTGTCAATAGACTGCAGTGTGGAGGTAGGGGCTTCTGGTCATGCTGGGGAGCACAATGGAACAGGGTGGTGTGCGCACAGAATTTGAGGGCTCATATTTAAGAACTCAGTTTTCTTAGCGTAAATAAAATATAGCTCAGACCATGTGAGAATTGCCAATTTTGTTTTTTTGGCTATTAATAAATTCTCCATTTTAAAAAATGTTGGAAAGTGTGGTACTATGCCTTTTACTTTCCTTTAGAAAATTGTCTTGACCAAGATACTGCCTTGTGAAACTTCTTAAGGTAGAAGGTGATTTCTGAAGATCTTCCTGCCTCTGTGCCGAGTGACTGGTGTGGGGAGTCCAGCTCAGCGGCCACTTGCTTGTTTCTTTCCACCCTCTCTGCTCCTACCTCACAGGTGGGCTGTGAAGTTTTGCATCAGATGATCTGAGCTGATCCCAATCCCTGCCTTTTGAGCTTTTTCATTGTCAGTGGCACATAGAGAACAAGCATTTTCTATAGTGCAGAGATGTATGCTGTGTGCTGTGCTTGTTAAGGTTTCTTTGGGTACAGACTATTTGGCAATCACCACCACCTAACACAAAGTTTTGTTGCTTTTTTTTTTTTATTCACACGAGCATTCATTTTTTGCGGTGCTTTACATCTGGTGACATTTCTATAACACATTTTATGACACTGCAGACTCTTGTGATAAGAGACAAAGGAGGAAGTGGAGCTCCGGAACAGGTCAGTGCCAGAAACCCCGTGACTGACTGGTAAATGGAAGGTCAAGGTCAACTCAGGGCTTCTGAATTCCAGCACAGTATACCAGGCTGTCGTCACCTGTGCTGCTTCCGTCTTTGAGGTGGTTTTCTCGGGTTGGCATCCCTGTCCTACCTTCCACAGCTTCTGGTTTCAGGTCCTTGTCTGGTCTCTTTTAACTTTTTTCCCAGACTCCCTTCCTGCTTAATCTGCCTTTAGTCCCTTTGCTTTCAACCAAGTCCCAGTTGAATCTTTTTTCTTGGGAGCCCCAAAAATGCCCTGTGAATGGACTCAAGGGAAGTGAGTGATGTTTTCTGCCATGCATCCTGGGTCCTTGTCGAAAACCAATGACGTCCAGCACGATAGAACCCATGCAAGCCCACGAGTAAGTTGTTTCTCCCGAGATATTTTAAGTTGTTGGCGTGTGTGTGTGTGTGTGTGTGTGTGTGTGTGTGTGTGTGTGTGTGTGTGTGTAGTCATCTACTGAGATGGTCTGATAGATCTCCAAAGTGTACCCAGGGAGCAGCTTACAGGCTGTACCCCAGAGAGCACACCTCTACAGGTAAACACTCCAATGTTCTGCTGAGAGTTGTTGAGAATTCAGATATCAACCCTTGAGTGTCTCTATGGGGGTGAGAGACTAGGAGATGGGGAGGGACTTGGAAGAAAGGTTGGTGATGGATAGGTCATAATAATAATCGAATCCTTTTTCTGTATCATCTTTTCTGCTTTAAAATTTTCAAAGTTTAATTTTCTGATAGTTACATGTATATACGTGTGGGGTGTGTGTGTTGCAAAGAGAAAACAGATTGCACTTAACTCCCCAAAGTTGGCAGCAAGGGGAGGTGAGGTTTGAATCGGATCCTTCCTCCCATGAACATGGCAAGAGATATTCCAGTGTAAGGGAAATGGATTTCCCTGTGGGGGCGACAAGGGCAGAATCGCATTTTATTGCTAGGACCCAAGAAACAATGGAGAACTTTAGGCGTGATCATTACAATCCTTATCTTGATGACTCCAGGACATGCCCCCATTACCAAGTAGGAGTTTCTCTGGAAAGTTCTTACTCAGAGCGATTGTTCAGTGGGCAGTAAATCTGAACCCATATCATTGGTCATTAAGCTTATTACAATAAACCGAAGCAAGATAGCTTTGATTGGTGTGTTCTCATGGATCAGGGCCAACGGGTTTAAGGCGTATCTTCCTGCCAGGTATCTTGTGGGTTGTTAACCATTCTGACCTGCACTACATGGCTTACGAGTCCTCCAAGTCCTGTGCAGGGTCAGGCCTGTTTTTCTGAAGCAAGTTCCAAGAAACCAAGCAACTTGTCCAAGTTACAAAGAGCCATGATCTAAGGAAATAAGATCTCTCTGCCTTAGACGCCATCAGAAAGCCAAGGCAAGTCTGGGATTGTGGGTATCACTGAGCTTGTCCCCAGCTGTGCTGGAATTTGTACCTTCTGTGAAGGATCATCCTGAGGCAGGAAGCTAACTGGTGAGGGGCAGGGAGCAACGGCCCTTTCTCTTGCTAGTTGCTTCTTGTAGGAACTTAGGTAGTTTGGCTTAAGGAGCAACAGGTGGAGCATCGTACCTCACAATATCTCTTTCCTGTTATTATCGAAGAAAACTGCAGAGATTGACAGGGTGGAGGCTCTTGTTACTTGGTATAAATTAGCTTTTAAAAGGATTTTCCTTGGTTTGGCTGAGATTCATTCATAAGGGGAGGGGAGGGAAATTTGGAGGCAGAGAACATTTGAGAGCATGAAGCCCTGGGGAAGAAGGCCGCTGTGGGCTTGGTGCAGGGACTGGCAAAGAGCCCGCGGACATTGGGAAGCCCGGTTGGTGTAGAGGCAGAAGTCACCAGCTGTGTGTCAGGGTGTGAAAGGGAGATGCAAGCTTTGCATGAACGAGCTCCCACCCTCCTGTGAGAGACCACAGAAGAGAACCTTCTCTTCTAAGTGCTGGGCCATTTACCCCTGGATCCTGGACAGACGAGGTGAAGCGGTGGGGGGGGGGGGCTTTGGCCACCTGTCCTAGGATCAAGGGTCACAGTCCTGCCCCATCTTGGCCTCCAAGTGCCTCTGAGTGGGGTGACCTCCACTCACCCTCTGCCCTGTGCTCCCAAGCTCAGCCTCATTTACAGAAGCTGGTGGGCTTGGATGGGGGCTTGCTGTGTCTCACCTGGCTGTGCCCAAGGATCAAGCACATTTTCTTCATCGGGCCACTGCTGTCAGAGATGTTTGCTCCACCTCCAAGAGCAGGAGGAAAAGGATTTTCTGGGGTAAGTGTAGCAGGAGTGAAAGGTAAAAGCTGACAAAGGCCTCCCACCTTCTACTGGCAGTTGGCTAAGCCAGCATCCTGCAGAAAACCTGAGTCTGCAGTTCCATCTCCCACCTTCATTCCCATGAACTGGGCTCGCCTATTGGAAACCCCTGTTGTTAGACTCATACAGAACCACCGAGACGCTAGTAAAGACAAAAGAGTGAACATATTTTAGAGCTCTCTTTATTTATAAGAGTAAGCAAGCAAATGTTGAGTTACAAGAACATCCTCTGGGGCTAAAAATGGAAACACAGTTTAAAAGAGAAATATTTGATAGCAAATAAAAAAATCCCCATAAATCACCCATTCTAATAGTTGGCTCACGAAACTTGCTTGTTTGAAAGGTGTCTTAAGTGAAGACAATTCATGGCAAAGACTGTGTAAATATATTACAGGCTCCTTTTGTGTCTCCAAATATACATACTTTTTTCTTTTCTTGTCTTTTTTTTTTTTTTTTTGTGGTACTGAGGATTGAATCCAAGGCTGTTACATAAAGTTATATCCCATACCCTTTTTATTTTTTATTTTAAGAAAAGGTCTCCTTAAGTTCTAAATTAAAACTTAAATTGTAAACTTGTGATCCTTTAGTCTCCCAGAGTGCTGAGATTATAGGCATGGGCCACCTGCCTGGCTCCATATACTTTCTTTCTTTCTTTTTTTTTTTTTTTGTCAGATAGGGTCTCACTTTTATAGTTCAGGCTGGCCCTGAGCTCAGCCTCGAATTCACAGCGATCCTCCTGCCTCTGCTTCCCAAGTGCTGGGATTACAGGCGTGAGCCACCACACCCGGCTCCATATTCTTTCAATTAATGGTGAACTGAGAATATTAAACAGAAAGCACTCTGCACAATATGACAGGAGAGTTGAACTATTGTTACTTAAAGACCAGGGGTAGCTTGGGAGAATAAAAGAGTGTGAAGACGGTGTCAAGACAATTGCTGAAATCTCATTAGACAGCAGCCATGGAATATAAGGCTAAAGGGACCTTTCTACATTCTTTGCTTTTTTCCCCTTATCTGGAAAATAATCCGTCAAGTGGACACCTTGGAAGATTGTTTTTTTTTTTAGAAAACATGAGAAATACGGGCAGATCTACTCTTGAAATACAGTACAGATCTGACTTTCCTTATTTCCTTTAATTTGGCCTCCAAATAAAACATAAATAAGGGTGAGAGCAGTCACCACTTTGCAAATCTTGTAATCCACACAAATGATACAGAATCCTTCACCAGGATGAAAAATAGCACTCATGAGAGTGGTGAGAGCCAGGAGCAGGGAGCAGCTCCACACTGTCTTGGTGACGTGAGAAAGATGCGCAGATTGCTGCAGGTATAACACCAGGGGAGCCGCTTCCTGCACCAAGGCCACAGGCTCCAGAAACCCAGGTACGAAGGTCACACCTGCTTAATACTCAATTCTGCTCCAGTAGAACATGGTACCCAGGAGAACCCAAAACTAGAATGAAAGGGGAAAAAACAAAAATAAATTTTAAAAAATTAAGAAACACCTTCTACTTGAAAAAAATGAGTTTAGGTTCATTCAGGTTGAGACGAACACCATCTTTCCTCAGCAGCGTCACCCAGCCAGACACGACACGGAGTCCGAGCATCACTGTGACCTGCCACTTGGAGGCAATGTCCTTGCTCCCCACTCATCAACCCTAGTTCCCATTGCAGATTCCCGGCTTCTGAGGCCAAGCAGCTCACTTCTGTGCTAGATGAATCCCTCCTGCTACACTGAGCAAATTCTTTCCTCTTGCCATCAATTTCTCTTTTGCATAGGCACTATTTGTGGTAAAAATTTTTGGGTGCTGTTATCTATCCAGTCCTCCCAGGGGACAGCTGGTTTGGAAAGCTACTCTTAAAGATGCCACAGAGCTGGGCAGGTGTGACAGCCTGTCAAACTGTGCCGAGTTTGATACCTGGCACATACTCCCAGAGACTTAGCTTTGTGGTGCCTCAATTCCTAAGTCTGTAAAATAAATACTGTATCTTCTTTTCCTCCCTCAGAGAGAGAGAGAGAGAGAGAGAGAGAGAGAGAGAGAAAGAGAGAGAGACAGAGTGAGAAAGAGAGAGAGAGGAGTGAAAGGGACAATGAAATAATAATGGTGGGACCTAAGGTTGACCAGGAGACCTGGTATTCATCAGGCACTGTTGCCTTAAAAGCCTTCTGAAGACTCCAAGACATGGAGATTAGCATCTCACCTAGAGCCACAGAATGAGAAGGTGCTGGGCTCCAACCCAGGCAAATAGCCTAGAGTTTGTTTGATTAAGTACTCCAGGTGAGCAGCAAGGAACTGGGCATGCCTAGGACATCTTACACTCCACTCCTTGAAAGATAAGAGATCAGCAGCATAATATGGGAACCCAGCTGCCTTCTAGTAAGCCAGATTGTAATGAGATTTGAAGCACTGCCACTGTCCTCATATTCTGTTTTGTAAAATAGTTATTTTTACTACCCCCAAAATATGTTGTTTGTGTTAATTTGCAACTGTATTATTTTAAAATGAATTAATACATAGCAATTTCCAGTAAGGGTAAATATCAGTAGATACAGGTCACATAAAGCAAAGCTTTTTGGGTTCCTTAGTGTATTTTGAGAGCATCAAGGAATTCTGACATCAAGCATTTGGGACTGCCAGCCAAATGCAACAATTCTCAGTCCCAACAGCAAGGTAGAATAACCTGGGGAGCAAAAGCAAGCCTAGGGCTTGCCTCAGCTCAGCTGGTCAGCATCTCAGAGGTAGAGGTCCAAACATTTCTTTAAAAATGAAGCCCCTCCAGGAGGTGTCAGTGTGCAGCCTGGGCTGAGAAGCACAGTCCTGGCGTCTTGGTTTATGTGCATCAGATAATGGGGCAGTTGGAAGTCAGAGACTGGCAGCGGCCGTTCTTCGGGTGGAGCTGGGCAGATTCTCCTTGGGCAGGAGCTGCCTAGAGAGGTCTTTGAGATCTAGTGTCACTAGTTAATGAGATCTGAAGATCTGGAGCATGAGGCTGGAATTCACTACGAAGTCCAGGCAAAGGAAAGAGGCAGTCCAGCCCCATGAAGGTCAGTGGGCTCTGTCAGCCTGAAGAAAGAGCAGGTCTGCTCTGTCTTTTTCCTAATAGGGAATGAACTCCCTGGACCTCAGGAGAACCCACTGTCATAGTTCAGGTGCAAGACTAGCATTCAGCTGCAGGGAGATTTTGTGTCCATATCGTCTAGTGTGATTGCAATGATGACCACGGTAATTTTTTTTTTGATACTGGGGATTAAACTCATGAACTTGCACTTGTGAGGAAGGTGCTGAGCTAAACCTCTGGCCCAACACGGTAACCTCCAAGTCACACCTTTCAGAAATCAAATATATGCAGAGCATTACTCACAGTCCAGCAGAGAATGGCAAATCCAAACCAGGCAACACCCCAAGCATGGCGGTTCATTGGTCCAGAGATTAGTTCATAGCAGCCCTGTGTCACATCCATGAGGATGCGAAAGGAACCAGAGAGAAAAGATGAAAGCAATGGGGATGGAGGGTGGGGAGAGATTCCTGCGTGAGGCGCTCACCTCCAGAGTCCGGTTTTACAACCAGCCTGTTTCATTTCCCTGTGGGGAGGTAGCTACTGGGAGTGTTTTGCTAAAGGAATATAAATAATCCTGCTGAATGATTTTTCTGTGCCCCCTTTATCTTTGCATTTATCACTCCATCTCATGGAAAGAGTGTTGATATTTTAACATAGCATTTTCCATATTAAATGTGAATATTATGCTCTTAAATATGATTTTTTTTCTTTCAAAAGAGGTTTTATTGATGATTTGAGGACAGTTATTTTTAAAATATGTTTTTGAGTAAAAATGCTTCTGGTGCATGAAAACCGAAGGTCTTCTGTTGCCATTTAAAAATAATTATTAATGGAATTCCTATCTCATGCTCCCTAAATTCATACATCACATTGTGTTTCAACTTATCCATATTGGATTGGAGCGAGAGCCTGAAAAATGATAGTGTTTATGCAAAAGTGATAAGGGCTTATGTATTCATCGTATGCTCTGTAACCCAGTAAGTATCTAGAGGTGGCCCATTCTAACCTAGTCACTGTCAAGTCCTGGAATGACGTGTGTAAGGTTTGAGCTGGGTGACTGCCACTGGACCCCTGGAATCACAGGGAATTCATAGGAAATGTAGTCACCAGGCCTCAGTCCATGAGCTATGAAACCCAGAGGTGAACGCTGTACGTTTGCTTGTGAATATTCTAGGCTGACAGTGAAGTGTGAGCTCTACCCTGTGGTACTGGTGGTGCTGGAGTTGTCTTTGTCCCTTGGTCACCCACACGCATGCTCTATCTTTGTTTTTCCTTGATTTGTTCCTGTTTATCCTTCCTTTTCCATTAGAGCATTTCTATCCCCAAATTTTAAAACCTCAGAATTATCTTTTACTGTTTATCCCTTATCCAACATCCAGTACTTCAGCTGATCCTTCTCGGTCTACTTAAAGACATAAACCCTCCTTGTCACTCCCCAGCTCTACCCTGCACCCACCCCGCCAGGGCCCTGCTGAAGAATTACTGCAATGGGCTCCTGGTTTCCCACAAGCCCCAGCCTTCACAGGTCCATCCTTGCTTCCGGCCATCATCAATTCGCACTGGTCTTTCTAGACTGATCTCTTCTAGTGCTTCTCCAACGGGCCAAGAGTGCTCCCTCTCCAGAGCCTTTGTACTTGCTGCTTCCTTGGCTGAGGACCCCACTCCCCACTTTCTAGTGAGTCATTTCCTCACTGGGTTGGAACTTTGCAAATATTATCTCAGGGAAGCCTGTCCCAACCACCGTAGAGGCAATCCTCTCCAAGTCACAATCCACACACTCTTCTATTTTGTTTATGCTCATGGCATCCATCACTACCTGGAATTAACACGCAATTTTTGGTAATGTGTTATTGTCTGTCTCCCGTACTAGCAATTTCCATTAGAGTGTTCCTTCATCTTCTTTGTTGAATCTGTAGAGTCTAGAGAACCATCCTGACATATGTAAATACCTAATGAACATTTGCAGAATGAATGGGATGTGATATTAGGTAATGATTACAACAGAGTCATCTATAACACAAACCACTTCTATTCTCCTGAAAACCCTAGGAAATGATCGCCTACCTAATATACATACAAAAAACCCACTTATGCTTGATGCCAGGAAGTAAGCTGGACATTTAGCTGTAGTAAGATGAAAATATGGCTTTGATCACTAAATGGAGCTCACGACAAAAGCCCGTTTTTCATGCCTTCTTATTAGAGAATTTTTATGAAGCTAATCATTTTAGTGGTGCTTTACTTCCTCAAGCCGATTATAATGTTCTTGGGGTGTAGATCAGAATATGCACGAAGCATTTTTGACCTTAGACAAGGTCCTCGTCACCACCTCACATCTCCGGTCCTCACGGGCACCCACTTGTGAGCATGGAAAGTGTCAGTGTATGCACGGCCCTGGGAACTGTGCCTGGCATCTGGTAAGAATTTAGTAACTATTTCATGATTATTGTGATGTTAGTTTCACCAGCCTGGAAAACCCTTGTTCAAAGTCCATCTGTAGGTAAACCATCTTTTAAATATTATTCATTTATTCATTCATGTGTTCACTGCCTTGTTTTAATTTTGGCCTTGTTTTTAAGGGACAATTTTACTTTTATTTTTTAGTGCCTTTTTAGTATGTGTTTGTGACACGCAATAGTCACCTCTATCTTGGGGAACTGGTACATGTATGGATATATATAAAATATAACAATATAAGATAAATATAAAATAGTTTATGTAAATATCCATTGGAATGTGAATTCTGGTTATTAAATAAAATGTCTTAATTTAAACTGAGTTGGACTTTGCTGGATTATGTGCTGCTGATTTTATTAAAATGTAAACTTGCCTGTTTATATTCACAGTTCACTGACAGAGAAGAAAAGAGTTAACCCCAGATTTAGGCAAAACGATGCAGAACTCCTTCCTACTGAAAGATTACTTCTTACAGGTGACCACTGTTTTTCTCATAAAGCGTAGAGGAGCCGCCCGGCAGGTCTAGAGAGCGAAGGACTCACCTGGCTGTGATAATAGCCGGGCACCCCCAGCTTGCACGCCTCCAGGTTCAGGGGTTCTTTCAGGTTGTTCATCACGCAGCACTGCCGGGGCCAAGGATAGTCCGCGTCATTGTTCTCGGCCCGGAAGGCAGACGTGTATCTCTGCCAGTCAGAGGGACCGTTTACCCCACAGCAACGGTCCTGTCGGTGGACAAGAGATAGGAGATCCTCTCTCACGGACCTTTCTACAGCCATCAGTGTAGCGAGTCAGATTTTTATATATGGCAAGTGTACCATAGAGGACGTTTGCTAAAAGATTCCCCAAAGCAGACCTGAAGATATCAATAACTAGCTTTTTAGAGTTTGCAAAATAGTTTTAATTTATTGCCTTATTAACCATTAATGAATTCTGTAGCTTTTGACCTTTTCTTACATTCTCTAAACCCCACTAAATATAGTTCCTACTTCACAGAGTCTTTGTAAGAATCAAGTGACATTATCCGCGTAATGTGTTGGGGACTATGTTAGCCAGCTGTCCCATCACGGGGATAGAATACCTCACCCTACGACTTAAAGGAGAAGAGGTTTATTTTGGCTCATGGTTT
>PVIR01035362.1:0-16534 GCA_004026965.1 Petromus typicus | reverse complement strand
GGGAGCACGTCTGACTCAGGCCGGGGGACCTGGTTCAGCTCTGCCCGGGAGGGTCCCAGCCCTGAGCTTTTCCTTCTGTTCCCGCCCTCCCACTGCACTGTCCTTAGACCCGGTGCCCCTGGCCTGGTGGGCCCAGCTGCAGCCCGGACTCTGTGCCATCTGTCTGCCTTGTCCGCAGGCCTTCGAGGACATTTACCTGGAGGAGCGGAAAACCATCAAGGTTCTGCTGGAGTACGCCGACAAGATGTTCACCTATGTCTTCGTGCTGGAGATGCTGCTCAAGTGGGTGGCGTATGGCTTCAAGAAGTACTTCACCAACGCCTGGTGCTGGCTCGACTTCCTCATTGTGGATGTGAGTGTGGGGACTCTCAGCTGGGGTGGAGCAGCCTCGGGGTCCCCTGTGTGGGAGGAAGAGGAGACATAGGAGACCTGGCTCCAACCTTTGGACCCCTCTTTAGAGCAAGAGCACAAGCGACAAGGAGACCAAGGCCCCTGCTTGAGGTAGAGACAGTGGGAAAGAGATTCCGAACCAGGGAGGATGCGGGGCTCCCCCTCTGCAGGTGGCCGGAAGAGCAAGGGAGACCACCTGTACTGCAGCCCTCGCACAGGGCTCCGTGCAGTGTCTCAGCTGGCCAGCCCGGCCAGGCAGTGCAGGGCCTCTGTGACGTTGTGGGGGCAGTGGGAGAAGCTGGAGTGGGCCGACCAGGTGCAGGGAGAAGGTGCACAGGGAGGACGAGACCGGGTGAGGGCACCCTTGCTGGCACAGGCCCTCATTGGCAAGTGGAGCTCATGCCTCCGAGGCCCCGGATGTTGTGATGCCACGTAGGCTGACTGCAGGCTTCCGCAGGGGCCCTGAGCACAATCAAGTGGGAACCCCAGACCTGCTGTCACTGAGGGGAGGGCCAAGAGGGTCACGGGGAAGCCAAGGCTGCATGCTCCAGCGTGTGTACATCTATGGGGCCCGCACACACCCCAGAGCACAGGTCAGGGCCCGCGGATGCAAAGCCCTTCCCAGGGGCTGGCTCGTGGGCTCCTGAGCTCCTGGCCCTCCACAGCAGGAGGGGGGCTTCTGTGGTCACACAGCAGGCGGTTCCCACTCCCTGTCGGGCAGACCTGGTTTAGATGCAGACCTGGGCCACCAAGCATGGGTGGGAGGGGCCTCCTTGGGCTGTGGGGTCCTCGGCATGAGAGGCTGGATGGGCTGGAGAGGGTACAGGAAACTCAGTTCCTTGGACTCCCATCCAGAGCCTCTGTCCCCCAAGTTCTTGGATGAGGGGTGTGGCATGGCAGGGCTTGGGGACATGGAGTTCTAGATGGGTAGCCTGGCCCAGCGCTTGAGCCTCCTCAAGGTGAAGCGAGGACACTGAGGCTCCCTGTCCAGCTGTCCCTGCAGCTCCTTGGGAAGTTGGGCCTGCTGAGGGCCCCCCCAGGGCAAGGTCACAGAGGTTGGGAGCCCCAAGAACCTGTCCCCAGAGGAACTCAGAACCCAGGCCGGGTAGGGACAAGGACAGACAGTGCTTCCTACTCAGGCCGCCAGGAGGATAAGCCTGTGGAGAGGCCACCAAGGTCACCACAAGGAAGTAGGTTTCTTGACAGTGGCCGTGTTGCCTAGGAAAGGTCTCCGGCCTCGGTGTGGGATGGGGAGTCCCAGAGTCTGTGTGGTGCTGGTTTTTTTTAAATACCACTAAGCATCTATGATGCATGCACACTGCTGGAGGCGCGAAAGTCCTCAGGGAACCAAACAGACAGAACTGCCCTCACGACAGCTAACAACAGACAGTTCTATGTTGTTAGCTTGGAAGGTGATCCGTAGCGTGGGGGAGAAGGAACTGGGGTGGGGAGGGACTGGGAGGAGGGGCCGTGGGGCAGAGCTGGGGTGTGGGTCACAGCTGTGAGCCCAGGAGGTGGTTTCTGAGCAAATCTGAAGGAAGCTGGGGCCGCAGGGTGATGTCTGCAGATCACTCCGAGCGGAGACTGGACCAGCCACCCAGGAGCCCTGAGGTTGGAGTGCACGTGGCACACTGGAGGAAATGGAAGCAGACCAGAGTGGCTGGAACAGGGGACTGAGGGCTTGGGACGGCTGCACAGGAGAGGGGCTGCTTTTATTCAGAATGAAATGAGGAAGGCATTTTGGACAGAGCGGGATGTGCACTGTGTTTTGCTCACAGAGGATGGCTCTGCCCTGGGCACAGGGAGAGGACACAGTAGGAGTAGTGAGAGTCCCTGGCAGTCACCTAGGGAGGGATGAGGGAGCCCGGTCAGGACAGTGGGCAGCAGCCATGGTGGGAAAGGTCCAGCCTCCTGGTGTACTTTGAAGGCAGAGCCAACAGGAAATCCTGATGGGTTAGACCCAGGGTGTCGGCCAGAGGAGGCAGGGACAGCACTTGGCCCCAGCAGACTGGGACTGCCATCAGCAGATGGAAGATGAGCGCTGGGGCAGGCGGGGCAAACTTCAGAAGGGACAGGCGGGCAGAGGGTGGCTCAGGAGTGGAGCCAGCAGACCGGCTGGACTCGGGGCTCCAGAGGCCCTGCGCCGGGAGGAAGTGCCCAAGAGATGACCATTGCCTCCTCCAGCCCTTTTGCAGGCCCTGCCCCATGGAGCTCCCAGGCCTGGGATCAGAAGGCCATAGGACTTGGGCCTGGTGAGCACACCGAGCCCCGGGGTGAAGTACACAGTGCGGCAGGTGGTGAAGAGGAGGCTGTGCAGCCTGGGATTGGGGAGCAGGTCACGAGTGGTCCCCCGTGGCAGTTCCCCGGTGAACTCAGGCTTCTCATGTGGGTGCTGGTCATGCTGAAAGCGGGCTCCTCCGAGCACACGTGTGATGGGCACAGCGGCTCTCGGAAGGGCATAAAGCCATGGCTCTGGCTTGCCCCAAACCTTTGGGTGCTGGGAGCCTGGCCCGCTGCTCACAGGCCTGCGGAGCTGCACTGGCCAGCGATGATGGAGATTGGACACAGCTGTCACCATCAGCCTGTCTGAGCCGGCCTGGAGCCCTGTCGTAGGTCTATCCTGTGTCCCACACCACTGCCATCCACAGGTCTCGCTGGTCAGCCTGGTGGCCAACACCTTGGGCTTTGCTGAGATGGGCCCCATCAAGTCACTGCGGACGCTGCGTGCCCTCCGCCCCCTGAGAGCCCTGTCACGATTCGAGGGCATGAGGGTAAGAGGAGCTGTGGCCTCCCTGCCGGCCCGGGGCAGGAGTCACCCTGGGCTCGGCTTGCTGGTGTGGGGTCCTGGGCCCTGGACAAGGGAGGAGAGATGAGCGCTTCCTGTGACACCCAGGGCTTCCTCACTGCTGCACTGCCTGTGTCTGTGTGCCCGTTCTCGGGTGCGTCCCCTGGCTCCTGGCAGGCACAGGCTGCCTTTCCCCTTTGTGCCGTGGCAGAAAAGGCAGTGCAGGAGATCCGCAGGTGCTGCTGTGCAGAGCGAGAGGGCCATGTGCGGGGCGCCTCGCCCTGCTTTCCTCCTCCTTGTGTTTCAGGCCACCATATTTTTCACCATCAAGCATATGAGCACTGAAGGTGAATTTAGAAGCCTCTGAGAGAAACACTAGCTATGACACATAGCAAGAAAACAGATATATGTGTTAGTGTCTCTCTTTTTGAGACAGGGTCTCACTTTGTATTTGGGACGGGCTCTGAGCTCAGAATATAGCCCAGGCAAGCCTTGAACTCACGGCAATGTCCCTGCCTTTGCCTCCCGAGTGCTGGGATTACAGGGGTGAGCCACCATGCCTAGCACTGTGGTATGTAATTGCTGGTGGGCATGAGTCACTATACCTGCTATATATAGTTACCAGGGATTGAATTTGGGATCTTATAATTATGAGGCAGATGCTGGGACCACTGAGCTAAATCCCCGGGCTGAAGAGGCCGCGGCTTGATGAGGCCGCATAGGCCTTCAGTGGGAAGTGAGAGGCCCAGGGAACCCAGGCCACATCCTATAATACTGCTTCTATCTGAGTGTTACAGAACTCGGTCTCCTCCAGACAAGTCACACCCATTGATCCCAGTAGCAGTGACCCCAAAATGAACTGGAAAGTTATCCCAGGAAGCGTAAGACCAGTGGGACTGAAGCCTAGAGTCTTGGAGATATGTTTTCGGAGGCCCTTTCCCGTCAGAACCCTGGCATCCTCGGTGGACAGAGACCCCGTCTTTATAAAACTCTAGTTTTGTAGGTCATGCGTACAAGTGCGGTAGAGTCCGCCAGGGAAAGACACATGCTCTCGAGTTATGTCCATGCAAAGGAAGGCGGGTACGCTCTGCGTGCTTCCAGCCGTGGAGCCGGCCGCTCACCTGACCACGGAACTGTGCTGTCCCCGCAGCAGCCAGCAGTTAGCTCAGTGGGCAGCCCACAGAAGGGAATGTGTTCCGGGCACCCCGAGAACTGAGTCTCCTCTCGGTCCCCTCGAGGTGGTGGTCAATGCCCTGGTGGGCGCCATCCCGTCCATCATGAATGTCCTCCTCGTCTGCCTCATCTTCTGGCTCATCTTCAGCATCATGGGCGTGAACCTCTTCGCGGGAAAGTTTGGGAGGTGCATCAACCAGACGGAGGGGGACCTGCCTTTGAACTATACCGTCGTGAACAACAAGAGTGAGTGCGAGTCCTTCAACGTGACGGGCGAGTTGTACTGGACCAAGGTGAAGGTCAACTTTGACAACGTGGGGGCCGGGTACCTGGCCCTCCTGCAGGTGGTAAGTGTCAGAGAGGAGGGGCTTCTTCTCCCCAGCGGCACCCGCCTTCGTCCCCAGTGTGGGCAGGAGGGGGTGGGGGCCCCAAAGAGGCTAAGGACTTCCCACACACTCCAAGGTACACAGCACGAAGGCCAGGCCAGCATGCGGAGGAACCAACTTCCCAGCCAGTTGTCAAGTGGATGCCATCAGACTGTCTGGTAGGCAGTGTGGTGGCACCAGTTAAATGCGAAAACTACATTTCCCAGGGGCCAGACTTTTAGCAAAACTGTGGCTCCTTTGTTATAAGAGGAAGTAAGACTTCTTGTGTTTTTTATTTTATTTTATTTTTTTAAGTTTTTTGAGACCGGGTCTTGCTTTGTAGTTCAGCCTGGCCTTGAACTCATCTACATAGCCCAAGTGAGCCTCCAGCTCACAGCAATTCTCCTGCCTCTGCCTCCTGAGTGCTGAGATTACAGGCGTAATCTACCACACCCAGACCCTCTTATGTTTTTTTTAAAGAATATGTTTTCTCCCATCTTTGAGTGGCGGATATGTAGTGTCTAAACACATTGCTTCTAGACTTGTCATTTGTTCTGTCAATATGAGAGCATCTGTGATTACAATATATGCCGTAGAATTAACCTACCATTGGCCTGGACAACAGAAATGCCAGCAGAATCAAATGCATAAAGCTGTACCTTACTTACCTTGCTACCTAATCGTAAACCTGGACACCTCCAGCCCTGCCAAATAAAGGGAAACTCAGGAGACTGTTGCCTAGAAACATTTTATGCATCCATTCACAGCTCTGCCTGCCCCTCACTCCCAGCAGTAGCCCCCAGACCCCCTTCCCGGGCTACCACCCCAGTGCCCTGAAGACTTCCTGGTAGGCACCACCTCTGAAAGGTTCCCTGTGTCCAAGGAGGTCTTGCAGGGGACCCAGACTGTGCCACACAGACTTGTGAGGGCACTCTGGATGTAAACCGTGGCGCTCGACTGCCTCTGAATGCTTAGGCACAGAAAGTTTGTGTGCTGAGCTCACGTGTGGAAGAGAGGCTTGCAGCAGGATTAGGTTTTGCCAGGGACACAAGTTAAGACTCACTGGGTTGCTGGTCTCACCACCAAGCTCAGAGCTTCCAGAGTCTTCCTAGTAGCCCAGACTGGGTCAGCAGGTATGGCCACACCAGGTCCCACCTCCTGCACCCACTGCCACCAGCCGTTCCCGGTGTGCCATGCTGGGACTGGCTGTGACATTAGCGGGAATTTTGCAAGCCTGTTGTTAAGCAGCCATTATAAAAAATTAAATTTTATAAACATATAATTAACTAAATTAGGTTAAAACAGAAGTAGCAAATACTCAAAACTCATCATTACTTTTTATTATCATCTGTGCTGTGGAAGTCATGTACATCCGTTCTGTCCCTCCTAGAAATGCCATAACACCGTGTGTGCCTCTGTCATCTCTTTCCAACTCTGTGCTCAGTCCTAGCATGCTGGAAGCTCGTCATCAGCTGTACAGGGAGTATTTATATCAGGAAAACTGGCCAGTGCAGCAGAGATTTCCTTCTAGAAATCCAAGAGGTCACTTTTGGACCAAGGCAGGGACTTTTCATGGACTTAAGGAAAGTCCACAGAGCAGAGGTTCCTTGAAGTGCGTGATGAGGCATGCAGGCCAGCCGCAAGTGCGCCGAGCTCCCCGACCCTCCCTGACGCCCACTGTCCAGTTCGCTGTGCTAGAAGCTGGTCCATCGGGCTAAAGGCCGTTCCCCCAGGCCCTGTCAGGGCACAGCCTTCTCAGGGTGTCTGCTCGCTGCTTCCCCTTCACCCTCCGACCCACACGAGACCTTCCCACAGGCTGCACAGCCATCTGGACCAACTGAGTGACTGTGCAGGGCCTCGCAGAGTTCGGTGGTTTGCTTAACCTCGCTTCTCCTTCCAGGCGACCTTTAAAGGCTGGATGGACATCATGTATGCCGCCGTGGACTCCAGAGGGGTAGGCCGCCGCCGCCCTGTCCTCCCTCCCCAGATGGAGCCCCCACAGCTCTTGGCTGCTTGGCTCCAAAGGGATCAGTGTGTCCCCACCGGGCTGCAGCCCTGGAGCAGTGGCCTGGCTGGGGGTGGGGCTGCCTGGTCTCCCAGAGAGACTCGGGTCTCAGATGGATTTCAAATTGAGCTCACTGTAATCTACTCTAATCCCAGGAGAATGAGATGACAGCAACAGGGATGAAATCAGAGTTCTCTGTCCTTATCCCCCACACATGGGCAGCTCAGTGTGGACTAAGAATATGGCCCCAATGTACCCAGATTATTGGTGGCCTGAGCACTGAGGTCACATGCTGACAGTGCCAACCGGAGCCCGGCGTGCCTGCTGCCCTGCCTGCCCCTGTCCACTCCCCGTCCCACCTCCCTGTGGCCCGGCTCGGTACTCATAGGGTACACCCCCTGTGGTGGCCTCCTTGGGCAAAGTCCCCCACAGAATGGCCCTCTGCCCCCAGCCTCCCTGTCAGCTCCCGAGACCTTGGCCTGGCTGATCTCCTGTCTGATTTCTCCCCCAGTACGAAGAGCAGCCCCAGTGGGAGTACAACCTCTACATGTACATCTACTTTGTCGTGTTCATCATCTTCGGCTCCTTCTTCACCCTGAACCTTTTCATTGGTGTCATCATCGACAACTTCAACCAACAGAAGAAAAAGATACGTAGAGCACCGCTCCACATGGGCAGAGCGGGGCCGGGCCAGGCCGGGCCGGTACCAGGGGATGGAGGAGCTTGCGTGACTCCAGGGCCCGTCCCTCCTTTCCTGCTGGGTAGAATAAGGAGCGTGGGGGATCCGTGGATGTAGCGTGCCTGGGCCCATGAGCATGTAAGAAGGGGCTCTGGTGGGAGACATGGTGCCTGCCTGAGAGCGCGGGGCGAGGGCTGGGTTATCCTGGGCCTCAGTCAGAGGTCACGATGGGGCGACGCGCAGGCCTCAGTCTTCCGGGAACTCTGCCGTGGGGCCGGGACTGTTTGCAGGCGAAGCAGGGGGCACAGAATACCTCAGGGATGGCTGAGCAGGGCGAGGGCAAGAGGTGCGGTGGACGTTGGATTTCTAGGTCACAGAGCCAAGGCGATCTCAAGGTGGCAGGGTCTCCAGAAGAGCAGGTGTGAAGAAGACTCTGCTGCAGAACAGGGACATGAGCTTTCTGCCAGGAGAAGCGAGGAGGTGACCCGTCCACTTGTGCCCCCTGTGCCAGAGCTCTAGGAGCCCCAAAATGAGGCTGGTGCTTGTCTTTCTGCACTTAGGGGGCCAGGACATCTTCATGACGGAGGAGCAGAAGAAGTACTACAACGCCATGAAGAAGCTGGGCTCCAAGAAGCCCCAGAAGCCCATCCCACGGCCCCTGGTGAGCTGGCCTTCCTGCTCTCCGGCTACTTTTCGTCCTGGGGGAGAAATCAGACAGGAGATCAGCCAGACCAAGGCCTCGGGAGCTGAGTGGGGGGGTCTCCAGGATGGGACCCCTCGGCCTCAGGGTCAGCCACCAGCATCTGGAGGTGCTTCTGGAGGTCCAACCCAGGCAGAGAAGCGGGTTATGGCATCTAGGGGACATTACCAACCCTTCAGGGTACCAGTTTCCCCAGAACAGAGCGTTGAGGCAGTATTCTCGCCCCTCACCGTTCGTAGTCTCCTACTTAGAACCGCTCTGTTATGAGGAGCTGAGCTCAAGAATCCCCGAGTGAGCACAGCCGGGGTGCTGGGTGCTGAGCTCTCTGCTAGGCTGTGCTTCTTGGCCAGATCCCACCATTCTCCAAAGAAGTAGGGAGAGGAGGAGAAAACCCAGCATGATCAAATGATGTAGCCTCAGTCTAACCAGTTGTATACTTAGTGTTTTTTTAATCTAGCTGTCACTTTCATCTGATTGTTTGTTGTTTGCGCACCGTGGTCTTTTCTAGATTAGGTTCTCGTGTGTGTTTGTTCTTTACAATCTTCTTTGATTTATAATTAAACACACATGCAAATATAGAACAATTTTACTTAGTAGAATAAATAGAATCAATCCCATAGAAAGAGTAGAGAAAATATATTCATCTGAGAGCTGATACAATTACTATGATTGCAGTTTAAATTTGACTTGAGCCTTTCTGCCTGTGGGAATAGAGAAGCACCGTGAATGTGTGCCGAGGAGACTTGGGGTAGGAGAACTCTCTCCCTGAAGCTCCATCTGGGCCAGCCTTGTGGAGAACAAGGCCTTGGGGCTGGGCCTCAGAGCCCCGAATGTTGGGCAGAAAGCTGACAGGTGGGCCGCCATGACACCCTGCTCTGCACTTGCCACGGCGGTGTGATGGGGCTGTGTCTTCACCAGAGGGTGGAGTAGGACAAGTGATAGGCACCAGGAGGCGCCCAGCTCCGAGGTCGCTGCTGAGCTCATCCCGTTTGCCCTTCCTTTCAGAACAAGTACCAAGGGTTCATATTTGACATTGTGACCAAGCAGGCCTTCGATGTCACCATTATGTTTCTCATCTGCCTGAACATGGTGACCATGATGGTGGAGACCGATGACCAAAGCCCTGAGAAAGTGAATATTTTGGCCAAGATCAACCTTCTGTTCGTGGCCATCTTCACAGGCGAGTGTATCGTCAAGATGACTGCCCTGCGTCACTACTACTTCACCAACAGCTGGAACATCTTCGACTTCGTGGTGGTCATCCTCTCCATCGTGGGTGGGTATGCAGCACAGCCGGCAGAGCCACCACCACTGTGTAGTTTTATAATTTCTTCTCACTCCTAACAGAAGCTGCACTGATTTAGTAGTCATTCTCCACTTCCCCTCTCCTGCAGCTTTTGGCAGCTGCTAATCTAAAGTTTTGAGGACCAATCAACCTGTTTTCGGGGTGGCTGCGTCATTTTACATGCTCACTGCCAGTCCGCAAGCATTCCTACTGTCCTGCGTTCTCGCCAGTATGTCTCACTGCCTTACTTCGATTCTATTGTAGCCATCCTACTAAGTACGGTCTGGGGTCATACTTTCCTGGGGACTGTAACACCAGACATCTTTTCTTGTGCTTATTGGCCATTTGTATATCTTCCTTGGAGAAGTCTTTGCTTCATTTTTTAAAAATTGAGTTAAATATCTTTTGATTGCTGAGTTGCAAGAATTCTTTATATATTCTAAATACTAGTCCCTTATGAGATATATGACTTGGAAGTATTTTCTCCCTGTCTGAGAGGTTTGGTGGTGTCTACTGAAGCACAGGAAATTTTAATTTTAATGAATTCTAATTCGAATTTATTTTATATATATTTTCTTTGATCGCATTGTGCTCAGAGCCTAAAATCTTTTTTGTTTTGTTTTTTTTTTTTTGAGATAGGATCTCACTTTGTAGTTCAGGCTGGCCATGAACTATGTAGCCCAGACCAGTCTCAAACTCCCAGCAATCCTTTTACCTCTGCTTCCTGAGTGCTGGGATTACAGGCGTGAGACACCATGCCCAGCATTGTGGTATGTAATACCGGGGATTGAACTCGGGACCTTGCACATGCTAGGCAGGTGCCAGAACCACTGAGCTAAACCCCCAGCCCCCAAACTCGTTAGCCCTCAGGGGTACCTCCACCTTTGAGGGACTCTGAACCCAAATGGTGATGCAGAGGCCACGGCAGGAATGGCTGTCACTACAGTGATGGGTGGGTGGTCGGAAGTGTGGAGGAAGAGTGACAGGCGCCTTGCAGAGCCGGAGAGACCCTCCAGCAGGAGTGGGCCATGGAGGAGAGTCCAGGAGGCTGTGGGGGCAGCAGGGCCTTCCGGCCCCATGTGTGGGCCACACCATGGGTCAGAGGCCAGCTGGAGCCAGTGTGTCTGGTCAGATCTTGCTTCTCATTTGGATGGCAACTTGAGTAATTTACTTTGCCTCTCGGTGGGGAAAATGAGGGTGATGACGTCAGTTGTTTCCCAGGGTGATGTGAAGGTCAGAAAAGAAATTGACATATGTCATCCAGCAATTTTTTTTTTGGTGGTACTGGGAATTGAGTTTGGACCCTTGAGCTTCCAAGGTAAGTGTGGTACCACTTGAGCTAAATCCCTAGCACAGAAAATTATTTTTATATGAGGGTCTGGAAAGGTCACTTGGACCAATGTAAGGTAAGTTTATTTCATGCTTTCTTCTGTAACTTATATCCAAGTTCCTTAAAACTCCCAATCCAGGTAGTCACTAGAGAATCAGAGGTGGACCCTGGAAGGACACAGAGTTGAAAGGTAACAGGGACCATCCTGAAGAGGAGAGAAGCAACCGAGCATGGTGTGGTTTGGGGAGGATGGCTTTGGCCAAATATTTCTTGCTCCCTACTGTGCTATATGAGTTGTCCAGGCTTCCTAAAAGAAATGGGCTGGGGGTGGAGCTGAGATTTTGCACTTCTAACAGGCACTCAGAGCACGTGGTCCTGGCCCTCAGATTGCATTCTGAGCTCTAGGCTGACGAGATGCCAAGTGAGTCCCCTCTAGCGTCAGAACCAGGTGTAGAAGGTGAATCGAGTTTGCAGGTGAACCCGGAGCTTTGCTAAGAATGTGGGCCCCAGGGTGCTGGGAGGAAGCAGTCTGCCATGCTCGCTGGATCCAGTCCTCCTACAATGGCCCCCTCCCAGCTCCTCACCGAACAGGGTAGTGCTGGCCTGGAGGAGGACAGGCCATAGGCTCTGCCATTCCCCACAGGCACGGTGCTCTCTGACATCATCCAGAAGTACTTCTTCTCCCCAACGCTCTTCCGAGTCATCCGCCTGGCCCGAATTGGCCGCATCCTCCGACTGATCCGTGGGGCCAAGGGGATCCGCACGCTGCTCTTCGCCCTCATGATGTCCCTGCCCGCCCTCTTCAACATCGGCCTGCTGCTCTTCCTGGTCATGTTCATCTACTCCATCTTTGGCATGGCCAACTTCGCATACGTCAAGTGGGAAGCCGGCATCGATGACATGTTCAACTTTCAGACCTTCGCCAACAGCATGCTGTGCCTCTTCCAGATCACCACATCGGCCGGCTGGGATGGCCTCCTCAGCCCCATCCTCAACACGGGGCCTCCCTACTGTGACCCTAATCTCCCCAACAGCAATGGCTCCCGGGGCAACTGTGGGAACCCTGCCGTGGGCATCGTCTTCTTCACCACCTACATCATCATCTCCTTCCTCATCGTGGTCAATATGTACATCGCCATCATCCTGGAGAACTTCAGTGTGGCCACAGAGGAGAGCACCGAGCCCCTGAGTGAGGACGACTTTGACATGTTCTATGAGATCTGGGAGAAGTTCGACCCAGAGGCCACCCAGTTCATCGAGTATTCGGCCCTGTCCGACTTCGCCGATGCCCTGTCTGAGCCGCTGCGTATCGCCAAGCCCAACCAGATCAGCCTCATCAATATGGACCTGCCCATGGTGAGCGGGGACCGCATCCACTGCATGGATATCCTCTTTGCCTTCACCAAGAGGGTGCTAGGGGAGTCTGGGGAGATGGACGCCCTGAAGATCCAGATGGAGGAGAAGTTCATGGCGGCCAACCCATCCAAGATCTCCTACGAGCCCATCACCACCACGCTGCGGCGCAAGCACGAGGAGGTGTCAGCCACAGTCATCCAGCGGGCCTTCCGGAGGCACCTGCTGCAGCGCTCCGTGAAGCATGCGTCCTTCCTCTTCCGCCAGCAGACGGGCAGTGGGGGCCTCTCGGAAGAGGAGGCCCCTGAGCGAGAGGGCCTCATCGCCTACATGTTGAACGAGAACTTCTCCCGGCGGGACGGGCCGCCCTCCAGCTCCTCCATTTCCTCCACATCTTTCCCACCCTCCTATGACAGTGTCACCAGGGCCACTAGCGATAACCCCCAGGTGCGGGTGTCAGACTACAGCCACAGTGAGGATCTCGCAGACTTCCCCGCATCCCCGGACAGGGACCGAGAGTCCATAGTGTGAGCCTGGCCCCACCAGCCAAGACATTGGCTCTTGCACTGCGGCAAACCTGAATACAGTCGAAACCAGCATGCTGGGGCCTTCCCGGCCTTGGGCTCCGGGAGTGAGAGGTGGGCTCGGCCTGCAGTTCCACACTGCAGAGCTCTGTGGTGGGGGCATCATCGGCTAGAAGCAGCGGAGTGGCCGAGGATTCTGGAGGCTGTCCCTGAGCCCTGCACAGATCGGCCTGGCCCAGCCAGGCAGCGCCCTGGGCTCTGCTGAGCTTGCACCCTCGAAACTGTCGAGGTGAAGCATAAAACAGACTGTACGTGTTGTGAACAGGCTTTCGTAAATTTATTATATTTGATATTTTTTTACTTGAGCAAAGGACTAATGTTTTTTCCATGGATATTGGCGGCGATTCGTGCTGCGTCTTCTTAATCCCGCACAGGAGTGTCTAGGGAGCTGCCAGTCTCTGTCCTTGGAGCAAAAGCGGAATGCAGTACGACTCCCACAGGCCATCCCCACCCGAAGGAGCGAGGGGTCCCAGCTGCTTGAGGGGCCGGGGCTGAAGCTCCTCATTCCCACACACGTACACACCCCCCCCACAGGCAAGGCCATGCGGAGGCCGTGGAGGCCCGGCTACCCTGAGGCGGTGTCACACAGCCCCCTCTGTCCCCTCTGAGCCCACGGATAGCCTTTCTGTCAGTGGGCTCGTCCTGGCCGGCCACTCTCCCCGGGGTCCCGTTTTTCCCCTGTGTTTTTATGCGGGCCACACTGGTCAGTCCTACGAAAATAAAAAACTTCCAGAAGACTGGCCTGGGCCCCAGGGCTGGTCCTGGGGCCAGTGTTGGCCTTTCTTCCCTCCTGTGAGTATTAACATGACAGCCAGGCTCCCGTCCTTCCTGCCAGGGATGACAAGGCTGAGCCGGAGGCTGAGGCTCAGTTCACCCCCGCACTGCTGTGGTGGCCTCCAGGCCCACGAAGGACTCCGCTGCTGTCTGCCAGCCTCTCCCGGACCCTGCTCTGGCTTTTCTCCCGGTGCAGCGTGGTGACGTGGGGAGGGGAGTCTGGCCCTGCACAGGAAATGGCTCCCAGAATGGCCAGGCCGGTCTCATCCCTGGGGGGAACAAAACCGTGTGCCCCGTGGGAAAGGAGGCCAGAGGCTGGGGCACCCCATGCAGGACTTCCTCGAGACAGGGTTCGGCATGTCCCAAAGGTCTTGTAAGAAGGCTTTTTTTCAGGGAAAACACCTTTTAGTTTAATTCCCCCCAGGACCTCTATAGCTGCTGACAATCCTACTTAGCATATGCAAATCTTTTAAAGTAAAGCACTGCCCTGAGGTAACAGGGTCGCTGGTGGAGCCGAGCAGGCAAGAAGCCCGCCACCAGCTGGCTCCTCGGCAGAGCCGCCTGGCCTGGCGTCCACCTCACAGGCCTCCTCGGTCTCACCCGCCCGCCCTAGGCTGGCTCTCCTCACCTACCTCGCCACGCTGCGGAGGGCTGGACGTTTGCGATGCTCGTGGCAGTGCTGAAGGGGGCGTTGCCGGCGAGTAAAGTATTATGTCTTCTGTCACCCCCCAGCCCCCCCCACCCCTAGGGACTCCTCCCACCTACCCTTCGAGTCCAGCGTGGGACTTGGTTTTAACTGCCCCAGTGACACTTTTCCGAGTGGAAAGCTTATTTTTGTAGACCTGCGCTTTGCCCTCAAGGCTTGGAGAAGTGTGTCCCCCCACACCCCTGCCCGGCAGGAATGCAGCCAGGCCACCTGCTGCCTGCTGGCCGGAAGGAGACTGTGGTCTGTGTGCGACAGCCCTGGAGCCTGAGCACAGGTGCTGGGCTGGCCACAGTGCCGCGGAGGGCAGGCTGAGCTGGCTTCTTGGGTCAGTGTGGCTCTTGCTTCTCCACAACTGCAGTGACCTGACCGGCAGGAGGGGACAATGAGGAGGAAGGGGGAGGGGACACGCCTCAAGTGCCAGACGTTGAACTAATTGAGCACTTCTCACCAAACTTCGTGTATAAATAAAATACATATTTTTAAAACAAACCAATAAATGGCTCACATGACCTGGCCTAGGCTCTGTTTTTGTGCTAGATTTCACAGGATCAGTGGTCGCTTCTTGGTGGCTGTCGGGAGTCCTTGGCCTGAGCTAGACTGGAGAGTGGGTGCTGGGGTGGTGGAGGTGGGAATTCCAAGAACCAGGAAGGGCATCAGCTTGTCTTGCCTGGAAAGTGGCTGGAAAGGTGGGGTGTGGGCAAGGCAGCAGGTCCCTGTGACTGGACGCCTGGGACCTGGGTGGGGCGGCCCTGGATGTGTGACCTCTGGCTTTGGCTTCCTCGCCCTCTCCTCCCACACCCACCAAACGTGCCCCTCCAGCCTGCAGACCTCCGGGGCCGGATGCGCGGCCACTCTCTCTGCCCACACCTGTGCCTCTCCACAGCATGAGCTCAGGGACAGCAGACCCTCTGTGGAAGCCCCCCTCCCCTCACTTCTGTGGCCATGTCTTCTGCAACAGCATTTCCCCTCCCACCACCCCCGATTTTTTAGATTGGGGCAAAATGTACATGGGGTAAAACCAATCATCTGAACCATTTTTAACTGCGCAGTTCAGTGACATTAAATGCCTCTACGCTGTTATGCAACCATCCCCACCATCCGTCTCAGAACTCTTCCCCTTGGAGAACTGAAAGTCTCACCCACGAGCACCGCTCCTGTGTGGCAGGCCCAGGCGCTCGTCCGTCTGAATGAGCCTCACTCCTCTGTGTGCTCCAGACAACTGGCCCCAAAGCATCTGTCTTCTCGGACCACGCTTCCTCCCTTGGCGTAGCGCCCTCGGGTTCACCCAGGGCAGAACTGAGCAGCCGTTCCCTTCCTCTTCAACGCTGAACTGCCCGCTGTGTGCATCAGCCGCATCCTGTTCACTGCTCACCCCAGACGGATGCAGACATTGCTTCTGCACGCTGTCTGTGAACGGGAGTGCACAAGTGCCCTTCCGGTGCCTGCTGTGGGCCCTCCTAGGTCTTCGCCCACAAGTGGACTTGCCGGTCAGTCATTCCGCTTCATCTTGCGAAGAGCCGCCGGCTGTCTTTCTCAGGAAATGTGCCACTTCCAGTGCACAGTGGCTCTGATTCCTCCACATCTCCCCAGTGTTTGTTGTTGAGTTTTGTTTTTGATACAACAGTATCCGAAAAGGTAGGAGACGGAATCTCCTTAGAGGTTACCAGTGATGTCGAGCATCTTTCTCTGTATTTTTGGCCATTTTTAAATCTTCTCTGGAACAATGTCTGTGACAAATCCTTCAGTTTTTAATCATTTTTTGTTTTTTTTTAGTTTTAGGAATTGTCTGTTATCAGATACATGATTTGTGTATTATTCCCCCATTCTGTGGGTTGCCATTTCATTCTGGCACCACGGTCTTTGGACATGAATTTTCCTATTTTCAGGAAGGCGCCCGGCACCACTGAGCTACATCCCTAGCCCCTTCCTATTTTCAAAAAGTCCAATCTTTTTAACCTGTCTTTTTAATTATGCCTTTCTGCTATTGTTTCTTTTTCTTTTGAGATAAGGTCTCGCTTTGTAGTTCAGGGTGGGCCTGAACTCACTACTGTAGCCTAGGCCAGCCTCGAGTTCACAGCAATCCTGCTGCCTCTGCCCCGTGAGTGCTGGGATTACAGGCGTGAGTCAGCACACCCGGTGTTGTGGTATGAGGTACCGATTGCCGGTGGGCATGCGCCACTGCGCCCGGCATTGTGGTATGTGGTACCAGGGATTAAACTCGGGCCTTGTGCTTGCCAGGCAGATGCTGGAATCACTGAACCAAATCCCTGGCCTGCTTTTGTTTCTATTTTGGCTAATGTTCTAGTTCTTTAGGCCTCAGGTTCTGGTCCAAGAAGACTGAAACACATTCAAAACAAATATGACTTTTTTTAAAATTGTGAAATAGGTACATTTTATTTTTTTTA
>PVIR01035361.1:0-16565 GCA_004026965.1 Petromus typicus | reverse complement strand
GCAAGGACCCGGGTTCAATTCCCCGGTAACCACATAACAATACTGGGTGTGGAGACCCACACCCAGCAGCAACCAGTACCACATACCACAGTGCCGGGCGTGGTGGCTCACGCCTGTAATCCCAGCACTCGGGAGACAGAGGCAGGAGGATTGTGATGTGAGTTTGAGGCTGAGCTCAGGGCCAGCCTGAACCACAAAGTGAGACCCTGTCTCCAAAAACCTAAAAAAAAACAAAAAAAAAAAAAAAAAAACTTAACTTTAAAAGGAAAAAATACAAATGAAGCTTATGTATATGGGGACAGAGAGGCTGAAGTGAGGGCAGGAGAATGGGAAAAAATAAGAGTGGAGATATATCACACACAGGTATAAATTCTCAATGATGAATGTAATCATAATGTATACTTAAAATATACCAATTATATATCAATTTTAAAAATATATCAATCACAAATATACCAATTATGTCAATTTTTAAAATATATCATTACAAATATACCAATTATATATCAATTTTTAAAATAGATCAATTACAAATATACCAATTATATATCAATTTTTAAAATAGATCAATTAAGGGCCGGGGATTTAGCTCAGTGGTTCTGGCGCCTGTCTTGCAAGCGCAATGGCCCAGGTTCAATCCCCAGTAAACATATACAACACTGGGTGGGGGGACTCACGCCCAGCAGCAACCAGTACCACATACCACAGTGCCGGGTGTGGTGGCTCATGCCTGTAATCCCAGCACTCGGGAGGCAGAGGCAGGAGGATTGTTGTGATGTGAGTTTGAGGCTGAGCTCAGGGCCAGCCTCAACTACAGAATGAGACCCTGTCTTAAAAAAAAAAAATCAATTTAAAAACCTTATAAGAAAGATAGGCTAAAATGAAAGTTATTAAGATTTGTGTGCAGGCTATGGCATTGCCATACAGTACCCTGGTGACCTTAGGCAAGTCACCTATTCTCCCAAGAGCTTCAGTTTCCTCTTTTGCAACATGGGAACTCTACTCACACCGTAAGACTGTTTTGAGTATCAAATGAAATAATTTAGTTATGGATATTAGCTATTATTACCACCATACTAGCAATGCAAGATAAATTATTAAATTTGCCTATGGTCTTATCGTTATAAAATAATTATGTCAATATTAATAAAGTAAGATTCTATTAGGTACTTCAATTACTGGGGTTACTGAAATCACTAGAAGAGTACACATTTCATAGAGCTAATGCAAAGTTTTTGAAAGCTAGTTCTTATTCTGTTTCCCTACAAGTCCTCTTTTAAGAGAAATTTAGAAATATTTCCAAAATCAGTTCCTCAGATGAAATTATTCAAATATATGACTAACCACACATGAGATTTTTTTAAAGAGTTCCTAATTATACACAATAGTGCAATTCATATAACATCATTGATATTTCTACAACCAAATAAATGATGTTCTAACTTTTTACTGTAAAACAATATATTAGAGACCTTTCCTGGATTCTTTTCCAAAACTAAGCTCAATTCAACTCAAGGACAAAGTCCTGTGCCAAGCAGCATACTATCGCTGAACTCAAGCGATAAACTCACATTAAAGTTAAGAGGCAAAGAACTGTTATCTTAATTTGCCTGTGCTTCTAGTTTAACAAATAATCAGCTTTGCTGCATGGGCCATGCAATATCTCTTCTCTGATGGACACTAATGGACCTCTGCTCATTCCCAGGCTAAGTGAAGCACAAGTGAGATGTCAGTGTCCTACAGCTCATCCCCAACAGCTCTCAAGGGTTCAACTGACCTAAGTCTTTCTCCCTGCATATCATGATATTAGCAAATTTTTATAACTTTTAAAATGAATAAATAATCTGGAAAATATTTTTCAATTTTTATTTCAATAACACAAGAGGCAACATTTACTATATAAAGTACTGCACATGGAGAATATTTACATACATACACAAAACTTCAAAAAACTAAACTCCAGTTTATTTCTATAAACACACAAACAGAACATAAAAAATATTCAGTCATGTTCATTCATTAGGAATGTAAATTCTAGGAATACAATTAGAAATAATATTTACTAGGAAAAGATTAATATCACTACATGATTAGAAGGTAAGAGGTACACAATAAACTTCATATGAGAGAATTTAACAGGATGTGAATGAAATAGGATCTTAGTTTTCTAGTCAAAACTTCATATTAAGACACAGATGCTCTTAGAACTCCACTATAAAAACATAAAAACACCTTCAAAAATGTTCACTGCTAGACTCATTAGATATACACAAGTTACAAAATACAAAGACAATATGTTTGTACTCTAACGAATTTAAGCAATATTAAATATTTTTAATAACTCAATGTATTAAGTATTTCACTAAGTAACAAACCTAAAAATATGAGTTCATGCTAATCAAAAGACTAGAAGGTTCTAAGTTTTTATTCAAAAGTTGGGAAGACACTATTATACATATTTCTATCTACAATGCTTAACTACCCATCAAATTATTTGCCTTTAAATTTTTTGTAATTTTTCAGTTACATCATTTAACATATATATTCACTTAATGTGCTTTCCTTTAATATAGGTTTGTAGTCCCTATGGCCTCAAACATTAAATAGCTTTAAGTAATTTTCAGAATATTTAACACCTTAAACAGTTTAGTTTTATTCTTCCAAAATAGGCAAAATCCCTTAAAACTGGGATCATTTTGATCTATTTTGCTTTTAAGATGTTCATCTCTTTAATGCAATTTTTTAAAAAAGTAAGATTTGTGAGTAGTTGCTTCATAATTGAAAAAAGAAATTAAATACTGCTTTTTAAAAACAAACCTGGTCATTTAAGGACTAAAAATTTCTGTTCTTTGAATCTACAGAGTTCACCTTAAAAAGTTCTACAGTGGGAGACAAGGGATTCCAGAGGGCTTTCCTACGGTTTTGGGGGAGAAAATGACAGTTTAGGAAAACACTTCTTTGAAAAATCTACTTTACTTCTCTCTCCACTTGGATCTCAAGAGGTCAGTGCTGGGTCCAGCTTCACTAGAACATCCAGCCAGTTGGGTGGGGTTCAAGAGTAAGACTGGGTGATTTCAAGAATCCCAAGAAGCATAAAATGTAGAAAAGAACTGCAATTTCTGCCAAGATCCTCTCAAGTATGGGATGTATAAGCTGAGTTTTGTAGAGTCTTCTTCTTAATAAAAGGTATTCTGGATACTAGGAGGCCTGAAGTCATTAATATTTTTTAGGAATGTGACCTAGAAAAGCCAACTCACATTACAAAAGGTAAATGGGGAGTCTTAGGGACAATTCTCCTAATTATAATAAAAGCTGTGAGTATATAATCTTATTTGAAATAGTAGAAAAGGTACAGTACTATGAAGGAATTTTGTCAATTCCACACTATAAAAAATAAGTTGATGCGAATCACTTAAAGCCAAAATTCAGAATCACTCCATTGGGTAGGTCTTCAGAAATTTTTTCAAAAAAGAATACATATATGCAGATTTGTTGTGTATTATATAAAAGTTTAAGTACAAAAGGTATAACCTCACATACTTAAACTCACATGCATCTTTGCCTCTGATCTTATTTATAATGAATAAGAAAAATATAAAATTCACATTTTTATTATAATAATACATGAGGATCATTAGGAATTCAGAATTAGAAAACCTAAGTCATGAGTTGATGCTATTAAAAAGTTAATTAGCTTTCAAAAACAATAAAGATTATAATATTTAATATTAAATATTTACTTGATCTAGGGTTGTGAGACCATGACAGTCCTCCATATTAGACAAGCAATTTGTTTGTACTCTGACACCTTCCTCTCAAACATTAACATGTGTAAAAATCACTTGAGAATCTAGTTTTGATTCACTGGGTCTGATCTTGAAATTTTACATTTTAATAATAATGGCTGCTGATGCCAATTCACCTTATTGACCTTCCCTAGACCACATTAATAGAAAAGGTCTAAAAGGTATTCCAAAATCAGGTTTCATTTCAGTGGCAGAATATTAAAATCTGTTCTCTCATCTGTGCCAGCTAATGTTTCTTCAAACTTACTCTACATTTCTAAGCATCTTGACTTGCTTAAAATGCCAAACTTTTAAACTTACTTTTTAATACTATACTATCAATACTGTTAGTAAATCTGCACAGGGAATATCTGGTTAAAGAATCAGGAAAGGACAATAGGAAATTCACAATAATATTTTACAATTATTTTAAATCGTACACAGGATTACTATTAAATCAATACAAAATCAAATATCTAATTGTCCTCCAGGTTTTGACTACCATTTATGCCAACAGATCTTATTTCATTCTATTACTAGAAAAAATACCAGATTTATTTGTGCTAAAAATCACATTATATTCGGGCAAATGGGTGAAATGTAGTTCATAATTTATTAAGAATTGGGTTTCAAGTGGTAGGCAAAACAGTTAGGGTTCAAACTGTACACAGTATAAATGTTTCCCACTGTTCAGCACAGGTAATTTCTTACATACATGTGAGCTGTACAAGGGGAAACACAAGCATGTTCTCTTGGTGACCCTCACTAGGAACCACGAATAAGTCAACCATTCTGAACAGAAAGTTAAAGCACTCAAGAAGCGTACAGCTTCCAAGACCTTCCTCCCCAGCTACGTACTGTCATCCTCAGCCCTGCTCTCTCTTTCTCTCTGAATTATATCTTAGGTATACTTGCTTTACAGCAAATTTCAACCACAGCTGAAATGGCTGCCCCAGCAAACACCAAACACCGAAGCTTTATGTCCATCTAAACATCACACAGTCTCCTGTAGCCACACACAAATTCATTTACCTTTTGCTTGATTGCCTTTCTTATTTTTATTTTTGGATGGAGATAACTGATTATTCTTTCTGTACCATAAAGAACCATTTACAATAGGCCTGTTCACAATCAAGAAATACATTTAATATTTTCATATTTATTTAAGAAGACAAACATCAACAATCCTTAATTAGTTAATATATAAATGTCCTTTGTCCATACGTCCCTATGTATTTTCTTTCATGGCATCTTAGAGATGAAAAACTTATCTAATTTCCTTCATTTGAAGATAAACAATTCAATATTATACAGTTGATACTGGAATCTTGAGAGCTGTGTTGCAAGGTTTACAATGATTTCCAGGAAGTCTTCAGTGATGTGTGCTCTGAATTATAGACATTCAAACTAATTAGAATTTCCAAAGTCCAGCAGCAGGATCTATAAGCTTTACAGCCTATTATACCTTCGGAATTTTCACCTGCTAAACCCAGATCAAACACTTCATAACAATATTATCTGTCAGCAATCTTAGTTTTGTATAAAAATGTTCCAAAGATATCCACAGAAATGTCCCTGCCCACCTCCTAGAACTACATAATAATCACATAACTCCTCTGTGAGTTGTCAGGCATTTTCCAGTGCTTTGAAAAACTGCTCTAATCTTAAAGATGACATGGTTACAAGTCTATTTTTTATCAACGCTTTCATAGTAATCACTGTTGCTTTTCATGTGCCCATTTTCCAGGGCAGCTGGCTGAAGGGCCGGCCACGGAAGTCCTGAGCTTGCTCCTCTGCCCTGTCTCTTATAAGCCAGTTCTCTTCTGTGGGGATGCCCTGTGACTGAAGTTCAAACACACAGCTACCAAAATAGAAGGTATTCAAAACAAACTCAAAATATCACAGGGGAGAGAATCAACTTGATAGGACCATCTGCCAATATTTATTGTCACACCACAATCTTAGGGTAAGAGTAACTAGAAGAAAGAAAAAAACTCAGATGGGGAGGCAAACCAAGAAATAACAAAACCATATTTCAACTGGCTGCAACATTATTTCCTTCATTCACTAGGCATTCTTCCCTTTATCAAAGCCAAGGGAGCCTTCAGAACTTAAGGGCTCATGTTAGAAACAGGCATGAAAGAACTAGGTCGCTTTCATTGAGAAGCAGTCATATTTCCAGATCTACTGGTTATAAGAAGAAAACTATGCTACAAATTATTCCGTGGAAAGAGTAATGCTAATACTAGGAGGTCTCTGCTGACCTGCTTGATACTTCATTGGAAGTTCACTCCTTTCTGAAACATAAATCAGCTTTTCTTCTTGGAGACTACAAGCAGAAAACCTATTGGCCTCTGTCCCAGTCCCACAACCAACAGCAGACGATGGGTTATGTGGGACAGTGACACCACTGACTTGTTCAAAGGATTTACTAAATACAGTTGCTGCCGTCTTGGCCAAACCATGGCTACTAGGCTTAGGTAAGGACTGGCTGGTGGTCAGAGTTAGTCTCTTCAAAGAGAGAAGCTCAAGATTCTCACTTTGGGCTCTCTGAGTTTGTTTTCGAGCAAAGTGATCTTTGCAAGATTCCCCTGTAGTTTCTTTCTCTTTTCCTCCAGTTTTGTTTCCTCCTGACCGTCTCTGGTTCTTTCCTACACTTGTTTTGTTACTACAATTGTGACTACTGTTTGATAAACCCGACTGGCTGGAACTAGAGGCAGCCCTGGAATAAAATCCCTCGTCAACTTCAGATATCTCCATCAGTTCTTCTTGACCTGTAAATTCTGTATTTCCTAAACAAAGAAATGACAAAGATCAATTAACATTGTCTCTTAGCAATTTTTTAAAAAATTACTACCAAATCAATTATGTTTAAATCAATTAAAGCTGCAGCATAATTTCACAAAGCAACAGGTTATAGAATAAAATCAAAGGATAAATTGGAATTTTATTATATAAAATGTCAAAAATAGGTCATCATAATTAAATGACAGTAATTTAGAGTATATTAAACAAAAAGCATGCCATAAACCATACCCTACTGTGTTTTTAGAAAGAGTTTCTCTATTATTCATGCAAAAGATCAAAGACAATTAGAAAAATTACCACACATTAAAACTAGGGAAAACTTTCCCCAGCAGCAAAGCAGTAAAAATCAAAGTTATAGCCAAAGAACTTTTTGAAAAATAGCATTAGAATATTTTATTTTCTTAGAAGGTTGAATTCTTCATTCTGGATTATTCTACTAAGGAAAAAAAATCTAGATTTATAAATATCACAAGCTCAAGTCATCAAAGTAATATACACATTATCATTCATATAATAGATAGCAAAAATATAAAAATTTAAAAATAATTTTAGATACCAAAACAGTAAATTGCTTAAAAGCAATTTTCTGTCTCAGTTTTCATAACAGTTTACTCAGAGATAATATAGGCATGACCATCCCAAAGAGCACTGAGTCATTGAGAAACTGATGCATAATTCATGCATTTTATTAGAAGACATGCAAAAATTTTGTGACTGCAACTGTTGCTAAACATGCATTGGTGGCCCTTTGCCTTGAGATACCTTGGAGTGCAGCTATAAAGTGCTCTGCTAAGACTGCACTCTGCCAGGTGAGTTTATTCCATCCTCCATCATTTTTCTTACAGATTTTTGCCTCCTGATCTCTGGCAAGACTTTGCTCTCAGTTCTAGGATCTGTGGCTGTTTCCTGCACACCCTGCATATGCTGAGCATCAATCTCTCCTAGTGTTCTGCCTTTTTCCCCAGTCCCGGGTTTCTCTCCGGACACATTTGTGACACTAATCTCAGGAATGACAAGGATGCCCAATTCAGTAGTATCATTATTGTTGTCAGGTTGCTCTAGAATTGAAGATGATAAGACAAAATGATGGCTGAAAACAAAACAAAATAAAAATGCAAAACAAGAAAAACAAAAGTTCCCAAACAAAAACTGGACAACTGAATGTTATGAATTAAGCCAAACATTTACATCATAGAAACTTCTGTAATTTATAACAGTTAGACAGCACTGAAGACAACAGGGTCATGTTATTTTTTAAATGAGAACGAAAAAAATCACAGACCATCAGTGCATGTTCTGCATTTTTTCCCACACACATGTCACACAGAATATGAAACAAAATTTTTAAGTAAATCAAAATACAATTTTTATTGCTTTTAATATCATATTGTGACTACTTGAACTTATATCAACCCTTAGACAAATGCTGAAGGATATATAGGCAAAACTCTAGTTCTTGTCAACATTAGAGACCATACTACTTAGAAATTCCCCTTTGTATACATAAAACTCTATTTTAAAAATCAGACTACATTAGAACTGATTTAATAAAGCATGATTTTTTCAAAAACATTCATTTATGACATGGTTAGCAATGTAATAGGTATGGTTTTGTCTCATATACTTATTATCTTACTACAACAAATACAACTGTGACTGTGATAGAATTAAGCGACTGATATTTTCAGATTCATACTAATTCCAATAAATAGGCCAATCAGTAATAGCTATTACAATTGAGAAAAATAAAAAGACACAGTTTTATTTAAAGCTGTCAAATCATTATCTATAGTAAATAGAGCGAAGTAACACTTCTAGATGGGCCAACAGTGAAACTTAAAAGTTCAAAACAACATAAGATTATGACAATATATACTCTAAAAATGTAGACCACAAATTTGCTTAAGGAAAATGGCCCTCTAGTTTAAAATGTTTTTATCAATATAACTGTGCAACTCTCACCAATGATGCTACAAACAACTGAAAAACAGTTGCTGAGAAACAATATAAGGTATTAAAAAATAGAAGCCAGAGCCACATACAATGGTGGTCACCTGCAGGTCAATACACACTGCAAGTGCCTGGCTCCTACCCATACACATCCCAATTCACCTTGCGCACAAGCTATAACCCAACCATTGTGAAGTTAAAAAGCTCGGTTCACTAATGTACAACAAAGTTTGGAAAACTCCACTCTATTCTGATTCTCTTTAAAGTTGTTATGGGTGCCCTAAAACTCTCCAACTCAGCAGCACTTTCAAAGACCTCTTCTCAAAGGTTTGGCAGCCCTGTGCTAGTGAATCAATATTTAAATAAATAATTAGATAAATAATTATTTTATCTCCCCTTAACTTTGTGCTTCATACGCTGTTAACTAAAGATTCTCTAGGTGAAGTTTTCAGTTTTAAGTTAGGCTAAGGAATGCTGGAGAGGCAGTAGTGCACTGCTGCTGCTTCTGGATCTTAATGAAGGAAAGTTAAATGTGACTAAAAAGTTCTGACCAAGCCTATTCACAATTGCTAACGGCTGTCTTCAAAGTGAGGTCAAATAAATTCTTACTGAGGAACACACCAGAGGTCACTGCAACGTAAGAGTAAAATCACCATGGCGCTGTTGGGTGACAGCCAAGACTTGTTCATTTACATTTAGAAGCCATTTCAAAAAAGAGCTTTAAGGGAACCTTTCATCCAAAAGGAAAAATTATAAATGGTGGAAATTATCCATACAGAAAAAGAGACAATGAATATTAAAACTTACCAGAAGTTTAAGACATGCATAGACAGCCTAGTAGAATAGAGAATACTGACTAGCACTAGTTTTTTGACAGTGCTCACATACATTAAGCAATTATATTCTCAAAACAATATGTAAATAAACCTCTGAAGTAGACCATTCGACTCCCATTCACAAGAAAAAAAACTGAAGTTCAGAAAGAGCTCACAAGTATTCAGCAAGGGAGCTAAACAGTGGAATCTTTGACTGCAAATGTCCATTTTAATATATTATGCATTCTAACTCCTCAATTCATTAGAGTCAAAGTGAGTTCAAAATCCTCTGACATCTCTCAATTAGGTTTAATTTATTTACTTAGGTTCCTGGTTATTTCACAGAAGGCAAATAATTACTTTGGTTGAACAGAGAGCCAAAGCAAATAAATTCTGGAAGAAACCTTAAGAAAAATCATGACTCTTGATTTTACGTTTTTTTAAGTTTTAAATTATTTTTAAAGATTTCTATGGAAGTTATTAATTTAAAACAATGCTTCTATGATGGAAATGTGAAAAAAAAAAGAAACCTAGAAAATGACAAGAGGAATACTATACTAAGCAGCAGAAAGCAATTGAATTGTTAATCACATTTACAGGACAGTGATAAAGAGCTGCAGCCTGAGAAGAAATTGTATTAAATTTATTTCCATCATGAAATTAAATGGCATGTAGAAAAATAAGATCATGTGTTTTCCCAAAAGAACATATCTTTTGACTAATTAATATGAATGCTATCACTAAGAAATGGCAACCAATTTTTTAAGCTGCTTATTAAATTCATAAAAGGAAAAGCATGTAATTCATACAGAGAAAGAAAGAACAGAAACATTAATCCTTAGGAAAATTACAGACTAAGATAAAAATGATAATTATGTAGGACAAACAAATATTTGTTCCATGATGTTGCTCCTGACTCCTTCGCCTATGTCACACTGTCACCCAGACTCCCACACATACTTTCTTACTGTTTCCTGGCTGCCCTCCAGGCTTAGCATGCTTTCCATCAGTAACTGAAGGGCATTTTCTTTGGGTCTTTCCTGAGAGGGCTTTCAAAGAAGCCTTCCAAGTCAACCCATCAAAAGTCTCGATACCCCCTATATTTAATATATCTTCTTCCCCATTTTGTTTCTTCTTCTTAGTACTTTCTAGCCTATAAATATTTAATTATCTTGCTTACTAGATAGAAGTTTCATGAGAAGAGTAGTTTTTGTCTGGTCACTGCTGCATACCAAATACCTGGAAAAGCACCTTGTATGTAGTAGGTACCCAAAAAATGTTTGATGAATTGAATGAATTTCCTGTTACACGATGAAATTATTATTGGAATGAACAAAGGTGAAAAAAACATGCAGAAGACATAAGAAACATAAGCAAAGATCATGTTATTCTTTTATTTTATTCAGTCAACTAATATATAGTTTATGTTAATAAGAAATTTTAGATGGCAAAAAAAGCAGAGATTCTTTGTTCTGAAAACTAAACTAGCTATTTCTAAATTTAGATTTAGTAAATGCTTAGTATTATCAAAAGTGTCTTTTTTTAAATGCTTAGTTGTTTTCATATAATTAAAAAATACGTGAAAGGTAATTAATCTTTCCATTAAGAGAATCATATAAAGATATTTTAAGGGAAGATAAATACATAAACAGTTTGTTTTCCTGAGATCTTAAAACTGTACACAAAAGGAATAATGATTAATTCTTATCTATAGAAAGATATTTATATTTGACTTTAAATAATTTGAAAAGAACCAAAGAACAATTTCTTAGAGAATATTCAATTTGTCTAACCTCTATGTGCACAAATAGCTAAACATCTCTCCATATAAACAAAGAGTATTGAATAATACTTTTAGTAAAAGATATTTCCAAATTAGTTTCTAAAAACACTCAAATAATTTTTCTCTAAAAAATGTCCTCTGAGGCCAGGGATATAGCTCAGTGGTTCCGGCGCCTGTCTTGCAAGCTCAAGGCCCTGGGTTCGATCCCAGTAACCACATAGCAATACTGGGCGTGGAGACTCACCCCAACAGCAATCAGCACCACATACCACAGTGCCGGGCATGGTGGCTCACGCCTGTAATCCCAGCACTGGGGAGGCAGAGGCAGGAGGATTGCTGTGATGTGAGTTGGAGGCTGAGCTCAGGGCCAGCCTGAACCACAAAGCAAGACCCTGTCTCAAACAACCTTAAATAAAAAAATAAATAAAAATAAAAAACATCCTCTGGCTTGGGTGGGGGAGAAATAAAGCAAATTTCAAATATTATTAAAACATATGAAATTTGTGATTCCCCTCATTAACTATAATTAAAAATCTATTCCATATAATTCAAAATATCTATTGCTCTCATGAAATAATCCCAGTTTTTAATCCCTAATTTGTTTCATGGCTACCCTATTAGTAAGAATGACAGTTTTAATAAAGGAACAATTTATCCACAGAATTGACAAATCTTTGTTCTCAGACTAATTTATGAATCTAAAACAGTCTAAGACATGAAACACTTACAGACATGAAAATACTAAGATAAGCAGAAGCTTTAAAAAAAACTACACTTTTAATGTCAGCATCACAATTTTAAACACTAATTATAAAAAATATTAGTATAAACTCAAAAGTCATACCACACTCATTTACAGTCTATGATATTGATGTTTAAAATGGCAGAACAGGGGGCAGGAGATGTAGCTCAGTTCCACCACATCTGCCTTACAAGCATGAGGTTCTGGGGCCAGGGATATAGCTCAGTGGTTCCAGCGCCTCTCTTACAAGTGCAAGGGCCCGGGGTCGATCCCCGGTAACCACATAACAATACTGGGCATGGAGACTCACGCCCAGCAGCAACCAGTACCACATACCACAGTGCCGGGCGTGGTGGCTCACGCCTGTAATCGCAGCACTCGGAGGCAGAGGCAGGAGGCTTGCTGTGATGTTTGAGGCTGAGCTCAGGGCCAGCCTGAACCACAAAGTGAGACCCTGTCTCAAAAAACCTAAAAAAAAAAAAAAAAAAAAAAAGAAAACAAGCACGAGGTTCTGAGTTCGACCCCCAGTACCACAAAATGGCAAAAGATGCTAAGGGATTTATAATCTTTAATCCAATTATTTATGATTATAATCTATTCTATTCAATGGAATAAAATTGTTATATATATTCACTCGTTAGCCTGTATCTTACAGAATTATTTATAATAGCAAAAAATTAGAAAAAAATATTTTATATATTAGGGACATGAGTAAATAAATGACAAAATTCATGCAATGTAGTATTCTGCAGCCATTAAAATAATACTAAAATGTTAATTTAATTTAAAAAAACCTCAGAAAACAGATAAATTATGAAGAATATTTGTACATATGAAAACTCTTAATTACCAGAATAAGTAAATACCCCCATTCCGTTTACTATCATATTGTTGCACTGTATTTACATAAAACAAGAAAAGAAGGAACAAATTACCTACTCAGCATTATAATTTTTTTAAATCATCCTATCACTCAGCCAAGTATTCAACCTCAGTTTACTGAGACTGATGGTGAAGAGGAAAGACTACTTTAAATGGGTGGTCTAGGGAATTTTCTTTTAGCAGGAAAATCCTCACTGAGATTTGAATGATGAAAAAATTCTGGTTACACAATGACCTGAAAGAACAGAGTTCAAACTGGCATATTTTCATCATTCAAATTACAGCTCCATATCTCAAATACCTCTAAAAAGCCTCATAGGCAGAAATAACTTAGCATGTTAAAGTGACAGAAGGAAAGTCTAGTGAACTAAGGCAAAAATGTTCATACAGTGCGATCAAAGCAGTAGGTTGTGTATGTCACATTACAGAGTATGGATTTCATTCTGATTGCAATAGGTAGTCATGGAGGGGTATACAGATAAATATTTACAGACTTTTTATCATTTTTTTAATCAATAGAACTCACACTGTATAACATCAGTATTGAGCATGAAATGCGTCCCAAGTTGGAAAAGATAGCACTGTAGCTTCTCAGTCTCAGCCAGAAATTTGCAAAGCAGAGTACAGGAAATCAAAGCTACTATAGAAACAAACAAACAAAAAAAGGACCAGGAAGTTAAAAAGGTGGGCTCTGAGCACAGACAAAAACAAAGACTAAGACACAGAAATCTAGGCTTTGAAGCCAGAAGTAGACTAAGTAAGAAAAGAGCAGCCTGGAGCACAAGAAAAAAATCTGGACAAACGTAATATATTTAAATTCACTGGTGCAATTACCAGCCTTCTTAAGCAAAGAACAATCAGTTGAATATTTCACCTTTATTGTACACATGGTATGTGATAGTATCTATCACTGTGAGATGGGTTCAGACACCCTCAATAACTTCCGTCATCATCTTTATTAAGGTGCGGAAGTGTTTTTTGTTTGTTTGTTTGTTTTTGAGACAGGATCTCACTTTGTAGCTCAGCCTCAAACTCACATCACAGCAATCCTTCTGCCTCTGCCTCTCGAGTGCTGCAATTAGAGGTGTGAGCCACCACACCGGCACTGTGGTATGTGGTACTGATTGCTGCTGGCCGTGAGTCTCCACACCCAGTACTGCATGTGGTTACCAGGGATCAAATCCAGGCCCTTGCACTTGCAAGACAGGCACTGGAACCACTGAGCTAAATCCTGGCCCTAAGGCACAAGTTTTAAAAAAACCTTTGAAAATTGTAGCATATAGAAGTTGCTAGATCAAGTGAATCCTTATAATTACCATCATGACCAAAGGGACCAAAATACAGGTAAGCAATACATATTACAAAACTATGTAGAAAAATGTATTTCTTCCTTGTGCAATATCCAGCAAATGACCATAAAAGGGGAGAGGAGTATTCAATGATAAATAACAGCTTCTTTAACCACAGCAAGACTTATGTAAGATCTCAATAAAAATGAAGAACATTGTAATTTACAAACAAGTGTTTTTGCTCCACAAGATCAGTAATTCTGAATTATCTTGCCTCTCTGTAGGAAAAATTTTATTAAATCTGGAAATATAAAAACATTTTTTTCCTTCAAAAATCAACTAAGTCAGGACTCTGTATAATCCCTTTCCTCTCTTAAATAGAACATTCATGTACATCAAACATACCAACATGATATTTTCAGCTCTTTGGTTAATATGTCCTTTTTCTTTGAGTCAAATGTATTTCTTTTTATTTTTCTCACTATGAATATAAAGTTTCATATCAAACATGCCAGTTAAAATTCATGCAATGCTTGGTCAGAAGAAAATGTTTATTTTTGGTCCTAATATTTCTTCATCTATATTGGGAAAAGAAAATTTGTTCCTCAGATAGCATCTTCGAATCTGAAAGCAACAGAGCTTCTCAAAATGATACTAAAAATATAAGTCTTTTTATAAAGTTGCCAGATAACTTTTTAATTTTCTAAATTTCCATAGTGAATATAAGTAAATTTTAAAATAAAAACATAGGCATTATAAATTTCTGATTGGAGATAGAGTGATTCCCATCGCCAATTATTAAAGTTTGCTATTTTGAATTTAAGATTACCATTCTTTTCTTTTTCAAATATTTCTGTGACTCTTAGCAACTTTATCTTTCCTCAATTCAATAATTTCTCATAAAGTCATAACATCTGATGCACAAAATAAATATTCTGTCTCCAGATTTATAAGATGATCTGAATATTTATAAGCAATTACATTAAAAAGAATTTACTGATATATGCTTATACTGTTTTATATTCATTTAGTAGTTATAAGGTTAGCACTTTCCTGCTTTATGAATATGATATGATAGAAATTTATTAATATTTTTCAGGCCAAACATAATGCTGCACACCTGTAGTCTTAGCACTCTGGTAAACTGAAGAAGGGAAGATCACAAGTTCAAGCCTACTCTGCGCAACTTAATAAGACCTTGTTTTGAAATAATACAACTATATAACTATATATATATATATGTGTGTGTGTATATGTATATATATATATACATATATATATATGTATGTATATATACATATATACCCATATATATATATGTGTGTGTGTGTATATGTGTATATATATACACATATACACACACACACATATATATATATGGGTATATGTATGTATGTATATGTACATATAGGTTCTGGGGAATCAGACTCATGACCTTTGTGCTTGCAAGGCAGGCAGAGGCAACACTGAGATAAATCCCCAGCCCAAAATTAAAATTTTAAAAGAGCTGGGGTTTAAGCTCAGTGTAAATACCCTGGATTCAATCTGCAGCATTAGAAAAGGGAAGAGGGAAAGAAAGTAGGCAGGGAGGATGGAAATGTTAACATTTTCTAAATCACTAACCAGTGTTTAAAAAATTAGTCTTGAAAATTAATTTCATCTTTTTAGTTTTCCTATTTTCCTCTCATCTAATAATTTGCTACTAAATCATCAACCAAATTATAACACAGATTACCTACTCAGTTGTTTTTTAATAATATAAATTTCTTTGAATACTGTTATAATCATTTAACTTTAAATATCACAGCAATCATTAAATAGAAACAATTTTACAGACAGTGCTGTGTCACTGTCCTTTCACTGGCTATAATAAATATGAATTGTACTTGAGTTTTCATTTAAACATTCCATTTATTCACATATCCTAAAATTCTCAGGATACTAATTTTACATCATTAAATAAGACTTTAAAATATATAATTTTTATTTTCAATTCTTTTTGCTACTAAAACTGACAATCTAAGATTCCCTAAGTCAAAATAATTAGTGTAATGTCATTAAAATTACCTTTAATATATGCCAGAAACAAAAGTAGGGCAAAATGCAAAGTATCTAGTTTATAAATATTATTTTTATTGATACTGTTACATCCTGCTACTGTAAATAAATAAGAAACACAAGTCCAATCTAATTTCTATTTTGGTATTAACTTGAAGTGAATAATTTAAGTGAAATAATAGATACTAAGACAATATGTTAATAACCCGTCTCAGCTGGGGAATGTAGCTCATTGGCCTCAAAAGTACATGTTCCTAGGGCCGGGGAGTTAGCTCAGTGGTTCCGGCGCCTGTCTTGCAGGCGCAAGGGCCTGGGTTCGATTCCCCGGTAACCACATAACAATACTGGGTGTGGAGACCCACACCCAGCAGCAACCAGTACCACATACCACAGTGCCGGGCGTGGTGGCTCACGCCTGTAATCCCAGCACTCGGGAGGCAGAGGCAGGAGGAT
>PVIR01035360.1:0-16395 GCA_004026965.1 Petromus typicus | reverse complement strand
CTGTTTCTGGGTCGGCTACTTGGCCTTGGGGTACATGGTAAAGGTGGGGTAGAGTAAGGCCCTCTGAAAAAGGGAGGCCCAGGTCATGAAACACACTTTTCTTACTTTAAGACTAATACTGCTTCAGGGTTTTACACAGCCATGGGCGAACAGAGATCTGCTCAGTCACATTGCCCGTAGATGAAGTCCAAGGAGGAGTACAATTAGTCCTTCTTCTTGCCAAGTACTAATAATTACTTAAGAAAATTTATCTTGATATGAAGTTTCGGGAAAGATTCCCAGGAGATCTTTGGAGCCCAACAACCCTTCCTAGGCACTGACTTGTCTTAGACCAGTGCTCACCTGTCATACTATAAAGTTGAACTCATTGCCTGAATTATTTCATCTTGTTCCTCCTCTGCTTCAATTACCTTGATAAGTGTAGAGAGTGCTGTTATTTAGTCTGGATTCCAGATACTTGCTGTTTAATCTTTTGTTTTGGTATCATGGACCCAGTTGGCTAAAGAGATATCTACACTCATGATTTTTCTCTAGCATTAGACCTGAAGGGCAGGTCTCTTTATTTTTTCTATTAAATTTCAAGATATTTTTGCCACTGTGGAAAAGGTAACTAGAATTAGAGAAAGATACACCCTTTTTCCTATATGATGTTTCTCGAGAAATACCACTAAGAAGTCAGAAAAATTTATTTCCTAAAGTAAAAATAATTGTAGATCTCATCCATGAAGGAGAATGCATTAAGCCCCTGTGTGCTATGTCAGTTTCAGAGAATTTTGAGACAAAACTTAACATATAATATTAAATTTTATAAAGTAGATTACATGAAAATAGTTGAAAAGCAAACTTGAAAATATTACTTGTGCAGTGTAGGCTTTCAAAAGTTATTTTTAATGTCTGAGGAATTAGACACCTGTCACTTTTGCCATCTGGTGTGGGTGTTAAAAATTGCTGTCACTCTTCTGCTTGCTACTCTATTTTGCACCTGCTACCACTTGAGTTACAAGCATGTCACACAGGGTAATTCGATAAGGTTATATTCCATCAAGTGTACTTGACATTATCCCATTGTGGATAAAGCAGTTTTTCTAAGGTGTTGAACTAAAAGCATTATATATATGAAGGTTGAAACTAACAGTTTAGTATCCTATAGGCATCTCATTTTTCTAATTAAGGAATTTTAAGGAAATCCAGGAAACTGGATATTTAGCACATATTCTGAAGCAAAAATGGGTCATTTGTTTTTAGATGACTTATCATCAGATGACTTTTCTACATTGTGATCTTTGAAACTTTTAAATGTAACAAATGATGTCTTTGTCTGATGTTGTAACTAAAGATAAACACTGAGAGTTTCACTGTTCAGTATGGCAGCTATGACACTATTGACTATTTAAATTAAAATTGAAGTGGAATATACTTATTCCATTCCCTATTTCCAGTTCCTTAGATAAATGGCCTATAGGACCATGAAATCACAAACATTTTCCCAAAAGGGGGTCATTTCAATGTCCCCAAATCATCTTGGCTAGAAAAGCATAGGTCAAATCTGAAGAGTTGGGGCCGGGGAGTTAGCTCAGTGGTTCCGGCGCCTGTCTTGCAAGAGCAAGGGCCAGGGTTAGATTCCCCCGGTAACCACATACCATACTGGGCATGGAGACTCACGCCCAGTAGCAACCAGTACCACATACCACAGTGCCGGGCGTGGTGGCTCACGCCTGTAATCCCAGCACTCAGGAGGCAGAGGCAGGAGGATTGCTGTGATGTGAGTTTGAGGCTGAGCTCAGGGCCAGCCTGAACCACAAAGCGAAACCCTGTCTCTAAAAAACCTAAAAAAAAAAAAAAAAAAAAAAAAAAAAAAAAAAAAAAAAAAAAAAAAAAAAAAAAAAAAAAAAAAAAAAAAAAAAATCTGAAGAGTTGGCTACTGAAGGTCAAATGACTTTTGATAACTAGAAGGATACTTACTGACTCCCAAAGTCAGAAAAAGTTGTTTTGACTTTCAAAATTGTGTAGATGAGCAAGTACCTTATGAACTTTTATACTGTCATATTTTACAATTCTCTTTTTAGAGATAACTATTTATCACTTCTAAATACTCAATATTAACTTACAGATTTAGTTGTAATGAAAAAGTGACATAGAATAGTATTCTGAGATGATCAAGTAAATTTACACTGTAAAATTTTCTGTCAAATAGTCTTACTATTTTTAGATGTATTCGATACTAAATAGATATTTGGAGACATGTACATGCAAAGGAAGGGAGATAATAGGAAACAGAATATTAATACATAGGATCTTGAATTTGGTCCATAATCTCCTCCCCAGAGAGGTTCCTTTTTCTTTTGGTTTTTTAGTAACATCTGAAAGGTCACTTTAAAATTTTATCCTTGAAGACATTTAGGGAGCAGAATTAAAGGTTTCTTAGTGTTTTCTAATAGATTAGATTTTTACACAACAGATCAAGCCATAAACAAAACAATATAACCCACCTTTCTGAAATAACCTATCCAAACAACTTATATGAAAAACCCTAATTTTACCTTAAATTGCCTGGATAGTTTATATTAGAACATCTTTGACCTTCTAAGAAATTTCTCACTTCTCTACTTTACCTTTTCAATAATATATGATTGTCTTTGTTATTCAGTTTGTTACTGCAAAGTAAGCTGCAACAATTTTTTTATGTTCATAAATCAATATTCTGTACACTCAATGAAAAAATAGAGCTTTCAAAAATTACTTGCATGCAGCAAGAAAATAAAAACACAGCATGACTTGAACATTCCAGACTGACCAAAATTGTTTATTGATACAGGATTTTAAGGATGCTTGTTGACTCATGATAATAATAAACAATGGTACTTGGATCTGAGATTGTCAGTATTTTTTATTCTTGTCTCTTGCAATAGATGGTTGGTTTGTACAGATGGAATACATTTCAGAGACAAACTCAAGGTATATAAAAATTCAAGGAGTCCTTCAGTCTAGAATATTCCAGATATTTTATTTTCAGTGATGGCAAACATCTGGATAGATAGTCATTGGTGTTAGAAAAGTACAAGTCCAGCCAGTCTTCCTAAACAATGTTCTGTAAAGGAAAAGAGAAAATGAGTTATAAAATAAGTTAAATATTGACTGTACCTTTTCAACTCATGAAGAATGTAATGTGAAGTGCAAATAAAGAAAAAGCATGAAACAAAACATTGGAAGAATGTGGTTGTAAGAGTTCAAATCTGAATTGTCCCAAGATAGTTTCATAGGACAGAAGTTAGTTTAGTTATTAAGGAGCTTAGTCCCATGTTTTTATTAGGATTATCTTCCAACTAAATTAATTGTCATCTTCACTCTTTAATCATACTGCAGTTAAAAAGATAGGGTTTATGGATGGAGGCAAAAGCATCATGAAGTTTTTGCTTATATGCGCATACAGATATGTTCTAAGTAATCCACTTCCAGGGATTGATCATTTTTGGTTCCTAGTTAAGAGTTATTTAATCAGAACCAATTCTAATTATAGGAACTAAGTATAACTATATCTACAGTACATAAAGTGAATCTGTTAATTAAAACAATACAGTGTCTGTAAAGCCTTGTGTTTAAAGACAGAATAGGGATATACCTTGTGAGCTCCACTTAGACAGACATGATGTGTTTGACAAAAGCTGTTGGAATAATATAAACAATGTGGAGTTAGAAAAAAGTCAGATTTAATTTTAAAAAGTTTACATTTGACCTTATTTGATGACTATGTACTCATCCAAACCATGTGATTATACGATTGTTCTGTGTAATATCTTTATAGCAACAACCAAATGCAAACAGTTGATCACAGGAAAAAAGTTAGTTCACTCAGGATTGCCAGTGTATTTCTGCTTCACTGAGCACATTTTTTCTTCTCTCTTCCTTTCCCTCTTTGCTTTTTCCCCTCAGTTGTAAAGCTTATATTTCCATCAAAATTATCAATAGAGGCTTTTTGAAAATTCTATTAGATTAGTATTCTTTGGGACCAACACAATTTTGAATTTTGCAAAATTAATTTCATACAGATTTAACTGACATCTCAATTTTATGTAGTGATTTTCTTTCATACCTTTTGGATTAAGCTGCTATAATGGCACCTGGATATTAATAATTACATAACTTTCATATGAGCAAGAACTCTAAACCAAGTGAACTAAGTTTTTTTGGGGGGGGCAGGGCAGGGTCTCACTTTTGTAGTTCAGGTTGGCCCTGAACTCAGCCTCAAACTCAGCAGTCCTCCCACCTCCCAAGTGCTGGGATTACAGGCGTGAGTCTCCATGCCCAGCACTGTTGTATATGGTTTCCGGGAATCAAACCTGGGTCCTTGTGCTTGCAAGATAGGCCCCAGAACCACTGAGCTAAATCCCTGGCCCAAGTGAATTAAGTTTTAATGCTCACCCTGCCATTAATTATTTGACTTTTACTAGGTAACTAAGCTTTTTGGTCTCGAAATGATCCACTTTGGATAAAATTATTTTATCATTGTTTGGTATTAGTGAAAGATTTTGACATTTACCAACTTTAATATTCTATGAAGTTTAATTTAACTTGGATATAAATCCTGTCACTAAGAGACACTGTGAAGATCTAACAAAAAAATACAGGTGAAAACATTTTAAGTTGTAAAGCAATGTCCATTACTGGCAAAACACACTGTAATAAATACATGTCTGAGTATATATATTTCAGGATCCTCACAGGATATCTTTTTAGAGTTGTACAATTGATTGCTAATAAATAACAGGTGTATCAGTGAAGAAAGAAGATGCAAATCAGTTTGAAAGGTCTCTGTAATTAACCCAATCTGTGAAATGTTGGTGGTTCCCCAAGCTCACACCGTCTGTACCTTCATAGTTGATGCAGCCATTGGAATCCTCTTGACCGGCCATCAGGGCTTCCACTTCTTCCTCTTTCATCTTTTCACCTGATGAAACAAAACCCAATTTTGTAGAAACGAGGTCAGATGATATTGTCAATGTTCTGCCACTGGTGACCAGCCATAGAGTCTTTGAAACTATCTTGCAGGATATAATCTGTTTCTTACTCTCCCTGACAATTCGTGGCTTGTCAATAAATCATTTCTTGCGTGAATGAGTTACTGTACATTATCATTTTGTCAACCACAGTATAACCTAAAAGAATAACTATTAACTACTTCTTCTTTGCCAGTATTTTAAGTTACAATTTCCCTGAAACAAACTCACAGAAAGTAAGGCCAACTGAAATCAGTCCTTAATTTTGATGACTCATTTTTGGTTTTTCCTTTGTGGTCATTCTTCTTACCTAACTCTGTTATGACACAACTTATACATTCTGTCAAGTTAACTCCACTGAAATGAATTCTCCTTACCCAGGGTTGCTAGAACGTGGCGGAGCTCAGCACCCATCACTGTGCCATTGCCCTCCTTGTCAAAGACACGCAGACCCTCAACAAAGTCTTCATAACCACCCTGGTCCTTGTTGTTGGAAATAGCTTGCATCATGGGCAGAAACTGTTCAAACTCAATTTTCTTGGCATTCATCTCTGGAAGAAATTGGAGTTCAGAAAATTAGTAGCTGTTCTACAGTTTTGTCTCCTAGCCACACATTAAACTTGTAAATTCATTCCCCTGACTTAATATATCTTCTTACAGCTTAAATTTCAATTGGTAAATTGTTAAATATAAAAATTTCATAATAAGCAATGGCATGAGCTCTGGAGTCTTAAAGCCATGTTTTTATCACCAACGCACCAATCTACCATTCCGCCAATTCAATGATTTAACAGTGGGCAGCTTTATTAATGTTTCATGTATCAAATTTTCATCTGTAAAATAGAAATACCTCATAGTGTTATTTTGAGACTAAAATAATTTAATGCATGAAAGGCCTTTTAATACTTGAGACAAATTGAGTGTTTAATAAATGTCTATTATTTTATTAATGTCAATTTTCAACAAATACCAGCGAAATAATCTAAAAGAATGACTGTTCGTTACACTGAGATACTAGAAAGCTAATTAATATAGGAAAACAACTGAACTTTATTAACATTTCATCTATGTCCCGAGTTTTGGTGAGACCTCTGATTCTTTAAAATTTTAACTAGTTTTTAAAAAGAACGCCATGAGGATATGTGTGTGTCAAATAGTGTGTGATTCCCCTGACTTCTTTGCAGTGGTAGAACATTCCTGTCATGTCCTTTTCTCATAGAGTAGATATTGAATACACTGAGTAATATTAGAAAGATTAAACGAGTTCTAAGTTCATGAAAGAAGAATGTTGATAAATTGGACAACGATATTTAAAAATAAGGTGTAGCGCTTACTTCCTCACTTTCTTTCATATACTGATACTTTCCGGATGATTTAACTTGGATTTTTTTCCAAGGAAAATAAAATGTGAAAAAAACTCCATCAGACTGATTCAGAAATATGTTTCTTTGAAAATCAAAGCTGTTTTCCTTCTTTAATGAGGGAAAGCCTCCAAATTTTTAGTTATCAAGGAGAAAAAAATGATTATTTCTCCTCTCTTCTTGCTTTTTCCTAAAGGCAAAGATAAATGGCCCAAATAACCTATTTGAGAAAACTTTGATTTTGTGTCTTTTTGGTTTAGAGTCACATTTTCCAATAGATTATTATACATTGCCATGAACCACTGGGATTAGAAGCAATTTCTTTGTTTTCAAGTCATGATTGGATTTCTGCATTAAGCGAATGAAGTCTACAATCTTGCCACTAATGTATTTCATTAATTTTTGTTCCATGATTTACTTTGGGAGGATGGATGCAGGTCTTGGTTTGGCTTTACAAGTTTTCAGTAATTTAAATGGAAATAGAAAATACTCCTTAAGAGGTAAATCTGTCTCTTTTTAATTAAGATATTTGAGTTTCTTTTTTTTTTTTTTTGGAGACAGGGTCTCGCTTTGTGGTTCAGGCTGGCCCTGAGCTCAGCCTCAAACTCACATCACAGCAATCCTCTTGCTTCTGCCTCCTGAGTGCTGGGATTACAGGCGTGAGCCACCACGCCCGGCACTGTGGTATGTGGTACTGATTGCTGCTGGGCGTGAGTCTCCACGCCCAGTATGGTATGTGGTTACTGGAGATTGAACCTGGGCCCTTGCTCTTGCAAGACAGGTGCCGGAACCACTGAGCTAAATCCCTGGCCCTGTATTTGAGTTTCTTTGAAGGTAGCTACAGAAGCAGTGTCCAAGGACAGAGGACAGCCAAGATAGCAGGTATTTTTCATTCATTTCAAAATATTGCAGCTTTACTTCTACAGTTTTTTAAAAAATGAATGAATAAGTTTCTTCTAGAAATATGCCATTCTCATTTACTCAAAATTGTATACAAACTGCATTGTGTTTTAACCATATTTAACACCTTTGTAAAAAATGTTTGCTGTTGGAGGTTTGCAGTTGGGAAGTGTGTGGAATTGGATATTATTTCCTTTCAGTTGCAGTTATAAACATAAGCTATGATGAGGGTGACAGTCTTAGCATTCGATATCATTCTTTTTCATTAACCAGACATGTTATTTTACTGGGAGATTCTCAGGGGAAGAGTAACTTGTTTTGTGAAGGGAAAAAGCTGAGACTTCAGATGGTCAACAGACGTATTTGCCATCCTCAGGAGGGAACTAGTCCTAGTATGTAGAATGTATTATTTGATTCTTGGCCTCCCTCTCTTTTCTCCATACAAACTACGCACACACACACACACACACACACACACACACACACACACACACATCACATGCACACATGTCACAGCACTCCCACAGGTCTTGGGAATCCTGCTGATGTTACCTTCATTGCTAGGATTCCCCAGAACCTTCTTGACTTCCGCATTGGTGGGATTTGTGCCCAGTGCACGGAGGACATCGCCGACCTGGCTTAAGGTGATCTTGCTGTCACCTGTTCTGTCAAACAGGAGAAATGCCTCCTTGAATTCTGCAAAAAGCAAAGAACATTATGGCACTGTTTAATTGCTTGAACTTTAATTAACCCCAAACTCCATCAAGGATTCAATTCAAACTCATCTGTCTTTTACAACTTTTGCCAACTACTCAAGTTGTTATCTTCAGACTCTGTTTTCTGATTTCAAACAAATATCAGCAAATCCTTTTGGTATGTCTTTTGGGGATTATCTTAAAGCAGCACTTTCAATTTTCAGCCACACTTTGTTAGTAATCAGATATAGAAGCTGGAGCTCTTAGTTATATTTCCTTCACCTGCTGGGAAGCAAGACTGGGTTAAAAGACACTGAAGTCTTGAAAAGTCTTAATAATTTTCACATAATCCTTCATATAATTAATAAGGTATAAAATTTTATGAAAAACTTTTTAATCAATGTTGTCTTATGTGAGATTAACTCAAATTTTTAAAATTATATAGAACACCTCCTCTTGAGAGACAATTTTCTAAGTTGCCTCATTAACTATTTTTTTTTCTAGGAATGACTTCAGTTTTTAAGGAAAATTTTGGAAAGGTGAGACAAACCTACAAGTTCCATGTCACATAAGGTATAATGCTGGCAGACTTCTAGTGTCTCTGATTCAGAAGAAATATTTTTGGACTGATTGCTATGAATTCTTTATTCTTCACATTTTCCCAGATAATATATATGCAGCTTGCTGCTATACTAGCTTTAGAATTTAAGTATACCTTTTAAATTAAAATGTATGGGAATAATTGTAAATTCACATGCAGTTGTCAGAAATAATTCAGAGATACTCTCTGTATACTTTGCCCAGTTTCTCCCAAGGGTAACTTTTTGTGAAACTGTAGTACATTATTGCTGTTCATGTTGGTAGACTTGTTGATTCCATTTTTTCCCCCTTGTGTACTTGTGTCCATTTGTGTGTTTGGTGCAGAAAGTGTGCATTTTAAGTGTTATCTCTTCTTACCACAAGCACTCTGTCTATCCTTCTGCTACTTTTGGTAACTATCTTTTGATAGAATTAGCTTGTCCTTCAGATGACAATGACAAAGAATTTAGAAATAGGTAACAAAAAAAACTGAGGAGATTACAATGAATGTAGGGCTTAGTAAAGCCACTTTAACTGAGATTTCTAAGCTTATCAAATCACATTTTTTCAGAAACCTGGAAGTACTAATGGTAACTTTTTGTAGTTAGTAGCAAACACTTTCAGAAAAACAGCTACAAATGAATTAATAGAGCTGGCAGCATTTTTTCCTGATTCTCAATGGTCTCATCTGGAAAGATACTGTCTAGATAGTGCGCTAGGCCAGATATCTCATCTCACTCACTCTGCACACTCTAATCTAAAATGGAACCAGATGTTACCTGTACAAGTTGCTATAGATCATGTCACCATTCTTTGTTAAAATCCTGTGCAATTTGTCTATAATAAATCATTTCCCTACTCTAAAAAAGCATTCTGGAGGCCCTTCGGTGTAACTAGTCAAATATTATTTTTCATCCTTCCAGGGGACATGTGAGACTGACCTATTCTTGTTACTGGCTCCTGGCTCTCAGACAGAATGCTCCAGGGCTCAAAATTCCCCTTGTCAGATGCTGAGGTCGACACAGGATTTTATAGGCTGTAATGGAATCACTCTGACATTAACTCTTTTGACTTAAAGGCAGAGGCTGGAAAAATACTATTCTTTTGACTCCAGGTTTTTAACCTAGGGCTAAGTGGGTCTCATGAAGGTGTGGAACACAGATTGGCCATGTATGTCCCTGGGATGCCTGATTTTTTTTCCCTAAAATAAAGGACATTTGGTTAATTTATTAATTTCTAATTAATTAGAAATTAAATAGCTGCTAGGGTTGGTGACTACCCTACTGAACTACACAGGATTTAGACTTTAGAATGCTATAATTTTCCATTTTTTTCTTTCCTTCAGTCTTGTTTCTTTCCTTTCCTTAGATTCAAATAGATGAACACAAAAAAACAGACTAAGAGTCTTCACTTACTTCTGAAAGAATAGCATTTCTGTTTAAAAGCTTGCATTTCCTTTTCTGACTCATGAATGTACTAGTCTATTACACCAATGTCTACCCAATTTGTGTGTCTAAAAGCTATTTCACATAAGAAGTACAAGGTTTCGTATTCAGTCCTTTTGTCCCTGGAAGGGTTTCAGAACCATTCATGCTGCGTGCCACAGTAATTTGGCAGTCAAAAAGTACTGTAAATGAGATACGTGACAGGGTAGTAGCTCATAAAGTACCATGATTACTATTTAAAATTGCACTGGACTCAAACACATTATAGTAGAATCACTAAATGCTTTCAATAATAAAAGTAGATGAGGCCAGGGATTTAGCTCAAGTGGTACTGCTCCTATCTTGCAAGTACAAAGGCCTGACTTCAAGCTCTGGTACCGAGAAGAAAAATCCTTCATAATATAATCGCAAATGATCTTCAATCTACCTGAGGATATCAACTAGTTTTTTCAGTCTATGATGTTTCTTTTTTCTTGACTGATGTTAAATAACACAAAGATGACACGGAGCTAGAGTACAGGATGTAGAATTCTTCAGGGAGAGAATTATTTAGACAGGTTCTTATTAGTCACTCATTTTTATTTATATCTCATTTGTTTTAACATCTACATGTATCCGTCCTATATGTCCAAAAAAGTGTTGGCTCAGTAGACATCTCATACTTCTTCCACAAGCCTCTGATAAATTATTCCTTCATCTTGGATCCTGAATTTGCTTTTATTTTACAGCTCACTGCGGTGCCCATCAAAATGTTGGCGCCATAGTTTTGGTAACTGAGTAGTTTTCTAACCAATTTTATTTTCCAAACTGAGCAAACAACACTTTAGGGATATGGTTAGCCTTCTAAAATAGATGTCCTTTTGTGGGTATACACATGTACCTATTGGGTCATAATGAATCATAAAAATCAGTACGGACTTACTTTGTGGTAGTTTTACTTGCTAAAATATTTGATTACTGATTGTAAGCAAAGTCTTCAGTTTCAACAAATTTATATTTAAAATGGCAACACCAAGGCAGAGAATTAAGAAGAGCTTAACTCATTTCCAGGGAATCAGTTTTCTCACATATCATCTTTATGAGCATCCGCATATTAACAACTACAGCTTTTAAACTTACCATCCTGTTGATCCTTAGAGAACTCGATCTGTGAGAAAGAAATTGATCACAAAGAATATTTTAACCAAACAACAATGTCCCCATTTTAACTGTGTCCAGCTCATTCCCTGAATATCTTTCAAAGTAAGCTCCGAAGTCAGCCTACTTTGCAGGGTTCAGGCATAGCTTGGACACTAATAAGTCAAGCTACAAAGTAACATGCCTTAGAGTTCAGTGACATCTCAGAAGTAAGGCGGTGCTCTGCCGCCTCCATCAAACCACTTACCGGCAATCTGGTCAGCACTGAAGGACTGCAGTGGTGGGAGAGAGAGAGAAAGAACAGCTAGTACTCTTTCAATGCATTGACAGAAAGATGAGTGTTCCCTGCTTGGAGACTTTTAGGAGCTGTGCAAGTGTCATAGTGTAAGAAGTACTTTTAAATCTAGGAACACAAACATCTATTTCAAAAGATAATTAGGAGACAGTTCTCTGTATCTTAATCAGGGAGTCAATGATGTAACAAATGCAAAGTCAGATACTTCTTGGAGTAAAGATGAAACTTAGATATTCCTAATAAGAGACACTAAGTTAAAAAATGTCGATAAACTGTATTTAAATGGGCATTTTAAGTTTTTCTGCTGTTTCACCAATATATTTTTTATGTTTGTAAAGAATGCCTAATTTACCAGAAGCAGTCTACTTAACTTTTCCAATCAATAGCATTGGATTGTGCCTTAAGATAGATTTTGCTATTGTTGCAGGATTTTTTTTTTTCTAAATTTAGGTAGAATAAACCTCATGTGATATAGCAAAAGTTGGTGAAGCATAAAGGACTGTATGGGGGAGTAAGATGTATTACTCTAGTTGGCATTATAGCTCCAGTTAATTCTGTCTTTTTTTTGTATCGGGGATCGAACTCGGGACCTTGCGCTTGCCGGGCAGGCATCAGAACCACTGAGCTAAATCCCTGGCCTTCTAGTTAATTTCTTCTATTCATCAAAAATCAAAAGTAGATTTTTAAGAATCTGTGCTGGCTTATATTGTTTCCTCCGTTCTGTTCTCTCTTAGCCTTTCTTCTCAGTCAGCTCCTAGCCCTCCTGAATCCCCCTCTCGGGGCGTTTTCTTGTAGGACCCACCATGATGGAGTCGCTGGGCTGAAGCGCAGCAGCAGGCTGGGGACTGCGCGAGGGCTGCTCCGGTCCAAGTGAGTCCCTTTCCCGAGGCTTCCTTTTATTTCTGGGCAAACTGACCTCACTACCAGCATCAGGTTTCAGAGCAAAGTAGCCACTCCCCCTGGGGAGTTCAGCTGTTTTAGGGCACAGAGCAGGAGGGATCTGTACCCTGACTGCTATTTTTAGGAAAGCAGATCCCAGGAGGGGATGACCATCCTGAGACCCACGCCTGTCGGTACTTTTAAGGTCTTCATCTCCCAGACGCTCGCTAGCAGAGTCTCCTTTTAAGAAGCTGCTTCTTTGTTCCATGGGGAGAGGCTCAGACTTTCTCTAATATTTCAGACTGATTCCTTCTCAGTGAATTGGGGACTTGGAAAAAAAAAAAAAGTCAGCGAATTTTGATATTAGTGAAACTTTTTGGGTGGGGTTAGTTTGGGGGTTCAAATGAAATTTCCTAAAGTTCTGTCTCTTATGGGAAGGTCCGGAGGACGTGAAAAGTCTGTTTAGGAGTCACCCAGTGGCAAGCCAGTATTCAGTGAAAGGTTGCTGTTTTGTTAGCTGGATACTTAGGGAGTATAAGCTGAGCAAGAAATGGTCTTGGTCTCCACATATTAGGTCTGTGTACTTTCTTCTGTCTGTGTCAGCTTCATGGTAGCTGACTAGTCATGTTTTTTGAATTTTTGAGGTTATATGCAAGAAGCTGGTAGACTATTTCTTCATTTTTTTCATCCCATTCATATATTTTTAAAAATTTACATAAGCTTTTACTAGAACACGTGGATTCTGTTTCTGATGTGTCAGATACTGTATGGCTCAGTGTCTAGACTGAGACAAAAACACAAAGCAAGGCGAGACCTGAGGAATGCACAGTTTTACCTGAATGTGTTAAAGACGTCAAAGGATTTAGCCAGCTATGAATTTTCAAGGGAATTTAGTTGAGAACTAGAGGAAACTTCCCTCCTGGATGGTATCCAGAAAAGCGGTAGTAAGAAGATCATCTCTACTCTGTCCACTGATGTTCAGGCAAAATCTTTATCATTTTCTACATTTTTAAAGCAGCTCACAGGCACGAAGTCTGTCGAGAGGAACTGTAGTTTATGCTTTGGTGACTGTTTTGAAGGATGATGGTCATAACAGGCATGGTCTTTCTTACTAAAGAGGCCTGCACATTAAACTTTCTCTTTGAATCATTTTGGCATTTAAATATCCATTGTTTTGGTCTCAACATTTACAAGTGATAAAAAGATCTTGTAGGATAGTGCATCCTTAGGTGGAACTTGAAAATATAATTTAAAAATTATTTGTATACACCTAACGTTTTCATAAACATAATGAGATTTTGAAAGGTTGTTAAGAAATGAAAGAAAGAGAAAATTTAAAAATACTTTGAATTATTAAGAGGAAATAGAAGTGGAAAATAGAAAATAAAAATTATTACGTAGAAACAGAAAAAAGTGGAAGTTTGTAATTTATTTTGTAGCTGGAATGTCATGACATTGGACACACAAAATATTTTTAAGTTACTGAGAATCAAAATAGAAAGTAAGCTATATTATTTGACAATCAAGAAGGCTACATTCTAGCTCAGTCTGAGGCAGTGGTGAGCCTGTAGCATGCATACCCCAGCAGGTTGTTTGTACCATTGAAAGCTCTAAAATGTTCATCACTGGTCTAGGGAATAAATGATTGTTTAAAAGTTTGAACATCTAGAATAAGCGGGAAATGAAATTTATTCCTAGTACACTTTTATGAATGGCAAACCTACATCCATTAGTTCCTTGGTGTCATAATGATAAATAGTTCTCCTTTTGAAGAAAGCCAAGATATGAAAATATGTCAGACAGTTTGACTCTTAGATTGTTACGCTATTTTTTTTTTTTTAAGTTGGCTTATCTCTGATCTGTCTGGCACACTTTTCTCTTTTTTGTTTTGGAAATGGAATAGTCTTCAATCCTCTTACAAAACCCTCCTATTCTTGAAAGAGCCCTTTCCTCATTATGACTCCTGCAGCTCCTTTCTCCCACTGTAAGTGGTTTAACCACCCTCTCTGACCTTCAGCGAAGCACTGTCACTCTTGAAGACCATTTATTCCTGAGGTGGTCTGGGTGTGTTCCTGCCCTCTCGGCCCCATCTCCAGAGTTCTGTACCCCCTGCCTTATTCTTAGGTGTTCTCCCTTCCAACTGTATAGAACAGCTCACCCCTATTAGATGGTGAATAGAGTTTTATTCAATTATAACATTTTGAACAGAAGGAGATCTCGTATCTCCTCCTTCAAAGATGCTTCCTTTCTAGAATATTAAATTCTTCTAGAACAGACTTCATTTGTTCTATTCAAGAGGTTATTTCATGGAGCAATTAGATGCACTCTTTCAATGATGTCTTAGTTCTAAGACTTAGATCTACCCAGAGTGGAGTAGGCATGCTCATCTTGAGTTATTGATATATGTACCTTTATATTTCTAGTAACTCCCCTTAGATTTTATATGAAAATATTTATAATCCAGACTTTGAATTTGCCAACCTTCATTTAACTTTTAAGGACTCTTTCTTAGTCTAGCCCAAATTTTCATCGATACTGTTAGTAGAAGGCTACCTTCCATGTTTACCTTACTGAGGTACTATCATTTTGGTTTTGGACATAGGTATATAATAGTCTACTCAGTACGAATGCTCAAAATAATTTTATTGTAATGTTTACAGAGGTTTTTTTCTTTTTTTATGTTGGGAATCATTTTTCTACTAGTGATCATGAGGTTTCATTAACTGATTAAAATAAGATAGTTTCTTCTATACAGAAGAAATTGATGTATAGGAAAATTATAAAAATGTAAGTAATCTAATGGGCCCTAAAACTGATTTTGTTAAGCCTTGGAACAAAGAAGAACCTCACGGTTTCTAGAATCCACTGTAAGGGTCACTGAAGTATTTGTACCCTTTAGAAATTTATGCTTCAATAATTCAAAGGAAAGACACATTTTTCCTTTTTAAAAAATTGTCAACAGAGGCTAAGCTTAGGTTAGTTAGCATAATCAACAGGGAAATTGAAGAGAAATAAGAATAAGTGTTGGCCATTTTCTCTGACACAAGAGACATTAGGAAGAGGTGATTCAAACCGAGACAAAATGAACACTTGTGTTTTGAACAGGCCTAGACCGGCTCTCAAAATATAGTCACCAGAGAACAAAGGCTCAATTGTTAAAAATAACAAAGTTTAGAACTATAATTAATAGATATGTAAGTGAATTTTGATAAAATCTTAAAAATGTCACCCAACTGTATTCTTTTTCAATATTATCTTTAACCTCCTTGTGGTTAATAAAGTTTTTAAAAAATTAAAATTCCATGAAAGGTGGGCTCTTTGGGGGTCCATTTATTTGCATGTAATTTCTTTAAAAAATAAAATTGTTTTTATTCCATTACTTTGTAATTTTAAAATGTAAGCATTAGAAAAATTTGGATAGCTGTATTTTAATAAATTATAAGTATCTACTTTTTCCTTCTTGTCCAGAAAAAAAGTTCTTTCTGTAACAAAAGGGCTTTGTGAATAGATTACCATTCTAGATATGTCGAGAGTTTCAATGAGATAGAAAAGAGGGTAGGCTGAACATTTTGTCCTGGATTTTGTTATAAATCATGTGTCTTTTATTAACTAACTTTTCTTATTTTTTCTCAAGATGTAGTATCAGTTATTATGATTTCCAGGGTTGTTTAGGGGTCTAAAGTCTTGTGAACTTTCATCCGTTTGTCAGTAGAAGCTACCTCACCTCACCTGGTTCACACTTGAGTTTTCATGGAAAATGGCAAAGTACCTAAAATTTCAGTAGACAACGTTATTTTGAAGTAGTTTAGATAAAGGAAAGTAAAACATAATTTTATAGAACCATGTTCAGATCAATTAGATTTGTATAAAAACCATCCCTACCAGTGGGCACCAAATCGCTAAAATACACCTCACTTCCCACAATAGAAAGGAGAATAGAAAGGTTACCGTTAAGCAAAATTTTCTTTCCTGATTTAAATTTACTATTATTAATTTGTGATCAGAATAGCCAGGATTTATCACTCACATTTCAATCCTAAGGAGTATAAATGAATCCATTCCTACTTTTATATTATAGTTTTTGCCATTTAAATAAATGTTTTTGCCATT